>JBCFXI010000118.1:5203-303536 GCA_038496175.1 Ampulex compressa | reverse complement strand
ATATAAAAACAACGAATATATATATATATATATATATATATTTAATCTGGAGGAAGGGCACGCGAGATCAGCGACAACAAGGACGAGCATCTCCCGCTGCTGCCCTCTCTCCATTACGCCTCACGCTGCGTCCTCCTGATGGCACGTGGAGCTGGAAACCTAATCAAAAGCAAAATACACTGCCCCCTCTCTCCGCGTCAGAGACGTAGCGTAAACTCCTACACGATGAATTATCGGATACTTCGCTGCTTCGAACTCGGCTTCCATCGAACTTTCTCGGCCGTCCACGACGTATGTTAAAGCGCAAGATCGCGAGGTATACTGGGATGGATGTGATCCCTTAGCCATCAGGATCGACGGATGATATATTAAAGTCGATGCAACTCGATGCGGTGGCAAGACGAGCCTTCGAAATAGACTCGATAAAGACAATCCTCTGTATAACTCCTCTTCTTTCTCTCAAGGATTCTAATTTAATACATTAATGAATAAATTCATTTCAGTCCACGCCTCGAAAATAGAGGGGCAAACAATTCGACGATGACCAAGTCGGCAGTAGGCTAAACAATTTCAGGGATCGTCGACGAGAATCCAAGAAGCCGCCTGAAACCGGCGCTAATCCATTAGCCTTACTCGGCCAACTTGGAATCATTATATTAGCCGTACGGCGCGCGCCGGCTGGATCTACTATTTATTAAAAAGCGGAGTTTCCGGGAAAGATGAGACGACTTTCGGGCCCCGGGCAAGCGAGCCCCCGTCTTCCTGAATTATTTCGCCCGGCGAACAGCTCGCCTCGTTCATACGTAATACGCTTCCTCGTACATCTCCTTTTTGCGCTTGTGCGTGACGTACCGAATGGGGAGAGCGCCGGAGTCCTGGCTTTCGATGCCCGGTGCAACGGCGCGGGATGAATTTCCTGCAGCTCACGGGAGGATAAGTGCACCATAAAGGGCGTAACTTTGAGCGGGAGGAGAGGAGAGCCTTTCAGGCTCGCGCGCTTCCTCCTGGCTCCTTCCCTCATTTTTTCATGCCCTCTATTTGGCGTGCGAAATCGTCGGAGATCTTGTTATTCGGTATTCGGTGCGCGGCCCTTTTCTAATACATTATTCTGATCATAATAGAATACTGATGGATACTTTGAATAATTGGTGTAGTTATATCAAGTACTGGGTACGGGTGAGAATGGTGAGTTTGATTAATTTCGTTTTTTTACGATGCCATGTTGTTATTACGAGGATATATTCGCCTCTTTTCGAAATTGTTTTATCGCTACCGCAAGAATGGGGTGGAAAAGGGAAGAACGGATTGTTCGAGGATAGGACAATGTTTTTCCAATCGAAAAGCTCGAGTGCCAAACGTATCCGCTGCCCGAGTGTCGTGCGAATCGTTGATCAGGGTTATTTGATAATCCCTTAATCCACTCCGTTACCAGATACCTATAGAAAGATCGAGAGTATTGTTTAACCCACTTTAATACCCGATACTCGGGAAGAAAATCGAATAACCATTTAAGCATATATTTCGGCGTGTAGGTAGCAGGATGATTTATGAGGGAGTTTTTAGGCGATCCACGAAGGAGTCCGCGCAAGAGCGGAAAAACTCGGTACTTTTGACGCGTGAAACTTAAACTCTGATATCGGGGCGTTATTTACGGACGACGGCTCGCTGCGTAAAATTGCGTATAATGGATGATACAACAATACCGTGAAATGAATATCGAGTGCGTGTAACGACGCGTGTCCGTATCGAAAAACGTGGAGCCCAATTTTTATTTATTCATTTATTTTTTTTCACGCTCTTTACAGTGATTTATCAAAATGGAGAGTAGTTTTTTTTTACTTCCATTATAAAATCCATGCGTCATGCGAGCACTTGTAAAACGCGTTTCTATTCGACGCCTATATTTTCATTCCCATCGGATCGGTTTGCATTCGAGCATCGAGAGTTCGCGGAGTCATCGCGAGGCGAAGAACGATGACTTCTCGTCCGTGGACTGAGCGAGCTGTGCGCAAAATGCGCCGGCCAATGGCGCGGATAAAATACCGATGTTGATTAAAGCGCGCGGTAATAATTCTTCGTTTAATCGGCCGCATCGAGTTCCCATACGGCGGCTGAATTCAGCGGGATGGCTCGGCTCGCGTGTCTGAATACGCGGAGAATGAGCCACGAGGTAGATAAGTGAGTTATAAGCCGTGTTGCACGTAATACGACTCCTTGGGGGGAAATTCGTTTCACTTATTTTACCCGTTAAAGCGATATTCCCCTTTTAAACATTTAACCGAATGATTACGGACCGATAGCGCTTTTCCACGGGGCGTTTTATACGCGCCTGCATCACCTCTGGCGGCATAGAGCCACGCGCGATGCAGAAGACGGGGGAGCGGCATTCTGGCGGATTAAAAACCGTAGACGAGCGATTAACGCATTCGCGGACAGCGAAGATAAGCATTGAGTTGGGAGAAAAGTAAACCAGGCGATTCACCTTTCGAACTAATCGTGATCCACAGATTTAGATTACACACGTTTTTTCCAAGCGCCAGCAACATCGAGTAGATTTTCACGTTCCTGCCGAACGTGATGAACAACCTTTGGAAGGGAAAAAACGTGTATATTGGCTGACCCAAAATTCGCGTAAGAAGTCCTTTTGATAGAAATGGAGTTTATGATTAAAAATCGTAAATTTTTTATCGATTCATAAAGTATAAGGTATAAGGGTACGTATGGAACAGCATATCGGGTAAATTGTCTCCACGCCTTTGTCGTCGCGCACTCCTTTTTTCAAATTTTCTAATCTTGTGCGAATTTTGGGATACCTTTTATATAAACGGCATATATAAATAGCTTTCACGTCGAGACGGATCGATTTTCGCGTCACGGTCTTGAAGTAAACGCTGCAGCATTGACGATTCGCGAGCGTGTTGACAGTTCGCGAATTATTCGAGGCTCGAAAAATCGCAGAGGCGCGGGGTAAAAACGTGTAAGGCGATTAGAATGAATGGGAGGAATTAGAATGAGCGAGAACGAAGGCGGCCGCGAAGTCCCGGGTACTTAATCTCCAAGCTCGGGGGAAAGTAGTCGAAATCGTCACTTTACTTTTCCTTTAATGGAAGTAAATTTTCTGAAACTTCTCCCAGGTGAATTTTGATGAACGCTGCAACGGCGCCGCGCGAATCCTCGCCGGCACGGAGGAAGATAAGTGCACCATAAAGAGCGGCACTTGAAACGAAATATACTTCCTGGGAAAAATGCTCGCCTTCCCCTGTCGCACTCGTGTTTTTCACCGACACGTTACGGTTTGAGCACCGTGTCGACGATAGGAGCGCGATGCTTGGATTATTCATGGAACGATATTAGCTCCGTTTACGATTTGCGACGCTCTTTATCTTATTTCAAGTGATTCAAGTAGTTTAAGCCAGACAATCGAGAAGATACAAATCTAAAATCAAGACTGACTTTGAATCGCGTTCTTCTCGCCTCCATCTTATTTTAAATAGCGTCAGATAATCGAGAAGATACAGATTGTAATATCAAGACTGATCAAAAAATACGCTTTTCTTGCCCTCCTGGTATATTTAACGGAATATCGTTACGAATCGTGCCTTGGAATAATATCGAAAACTTGAGAGATATTATAGTTTAGGAGTAAAATCATATTCACTCGCATGTAAGGAGATATCGATAATGAGACTTCCAGCATCGTGTCTACGAATAAACGTGGAGTATCCGTTAAACAACGAAGGCGTTAAAAATTACGTATCGATGCGCGATAGGCTCCATCGAACCGCGTTTCGGTTTACATCGATCGTGCAGTACAATTCCGCGTACAGTTGCCAATTAACCAGGGCCAAGCCCAAATCCTACAGTTTTTTCCCACCCTAGGGGGAGCTTTATCACTGCCACGTTCCTCGATAACAAATTCAATTCGTCGAAAGTCGCGGCGACTCGAGCTGGAAAATTCCAGGGGCGGCAATCACAGAACCCTGGCGCGTCTTGCATAGTTAAAACTAATCGTAGGTAAGTGAGCGGCATCTGGCGCATCGAGATAATGCTTCATCCTTTATTTGACCACCGGCAGAGTGCATCCTACCAACTTGGCCGTAACGGCCAGCACTGCATCTTGCAACAACGGAGGGTGGATGCAGAATTTCGGAGGATCGGTTGCGTTGCCAAACATCCTGAAGGCTACTTAGAAACTTCGGGCCCGTAGGTCCGCTCGAAACATTGAAATATTTATACGAGAGCCAGGGATGGCGTGTCGGGACTGCAGGAGTCCGAGTATCGCACGAAGATCGATACCGGGATGATGCAAATGCATGGACAAAGCGAATGATTATAAAGGGAGCGAGGAAGAGAGTTCTGGACGATTCTTGGTGCTGCTGAAATTTGAGAGAAGCTCGTATAGGAGCTTGGCGAAGTAACAAAAGCGGAGCAACGGATCGTGTATTGAAAATATAAAATCCCAGTATCCTCAAATCGTCTCACCATCCACCACTGTACTCTGATATTTTCTCGTGCTTTAACTAAACCTACGAACTATCCTAAAATCGCTGTATTTTATAATAAAGCATTTTTTAAAATTTTCCATGTTTGTACCTCAGAGTCCGAATCATTCTACCACGTATATCCTTGAAGAACACACTTCACACTCTGCTGTAGGATCGTGAAAAATCTCATAAAAATAGCCTCTTACGCGATACAAAAATTTTTCTATAAAACGACCGATGGGTCATTTTGATCGCTTTGGTGGATAATGTTAATAACCTTTTCTTTAAGAATATCCGTGGTATGCATAAATATATTAAGAAAGTGATTAGTGGCTTCCACGTTAATCCACAAGAATGTAGTACACGCCAGGAGGAACTTTGGCGAGGATAAAGCGTTTGATTCCCAAGGATTAACCGGTTCCCCCAGGGACGCATTGGCCACTCCCGGAATAATGAAGGAGCCGCGGATGGCCTCGGCCTCGTTATCTTTCCGCGCGCTCCTGGAAGGCATTTCTTGCGATTATTTCCACCTTACAAGATCCATTAGAACGAGGAGCGCCTCAGCCTTAAACTTTCGCGGACGCAGCTATGCGCATTCAGGACACGCGCCTGGAATCTGCTCAACTATTTCCGCCGTCTGCTTAATTATCGCGCCGCCTTAATGCGGTCGCCGTTAGAAATTTCGGTCGGGCCGACGTTGCCCTTAATTAATTAATACGGCCGCGGCGTCGAAGGATCGCGACGATCTCGCGAATTCTCTGCAATCGGTTGTAAACCCTGTAATGCGCCCTGTGTAATAATCTGACCGACCTTACGAAGTCTCCTAACTATCCCTGGTGCGTCATCCTTCCTATCTCTCTCTCTCTCTCTCTCTTTCTCAACTTTCTCTCTCAAATCTCAAATCTGCAACAGAAGTGGGATAACGAATCGTTTACTTTTGTCATTACCCTCGTGCATTATTGGTAACGAGCACTGGGAGGAATCGCGATTTATATACGCGAATGGATTTTAAAACGATTTCCATATACCCTTTGAATCGCTAGGAACACATGTCGATAACAACTCCGGATTTCCTTTATCGCCGTGTCAAATCCGGTCCTCGGGTAGAAGTGTCATCGAGACCTAATCACGGTTTTATAGAAAATCGAAATCGAAGCTGCCAGACGTTCTCGGTTGTCGAGAGAAAGAAAGAGCGGCGCTTAGGGTGGAGCTTTTTTTTTTACGGGTAACGGCGAGCGGCGCCGTTGAAATTGCGATTGCTTACGCGCTGCTTTACGAGCTCGCCATTGGGTCCTTGCCACTAAACGGGCAATGGAATATTTCCAGTGGCTCGGTGATCCTCTAACCCGGCCTTTCCCAATCTTTCTCCGCGATGGAGCGCTTCGCAAGCCCCCGGGAATTTTAACGGGACGCTTCGCTTGTTCTTTGCCTTGAGCAATTTCTACTGGTATAAGTAAAAAGAAATGCTTTTCAAATACACTATTTATTTAGTAATCATATGTAAATGTAAACCTATAATATAGTATACACATAAAAATATGAATAAATAAAGCTAAATGGCTTTCATGATTTTCAGTTCTAGAAACGTATATCTTCTTGATATCAGGCACAATATTGGTGAGTTGCATTTCAATATCCAGTTCCCGCACTTCGACTTCCTCGAGGTGTAATAAGAAACCCCCGACTCGCGTAAATAGGTTGTAACAAACTGAAGTGGAACCATAATAGCTTGTTTGGAAAACCAATACGAAGTGGATGATCTGTAAATTTCGTTGCGGCGTATAAAACCTTTCCAAATCGTCGTGGAGCACTTATTCCGGTCCAACGTGGGCCACTGGTGTTCCGCGGAAAATAGTTTGGGAAAGCCTGCTCCAACCGTAAACCCATCGTCTCTCGGTATTTACCGATCCGAAGCTCGTCTCGAGAATTCCGTCTCGGCCGGAGCCGAGAGCATCGAAGCGCCAATTTTGGTTTTTGCTCCAAGTCGAATAGTGCCTCGTTCACGAGCCCGTTAATGCCGTGGCGTTCCTTCTCGAACGATATACCATTCTCCTGGAACGATATACCATTCCAATTCGCTCGAAAGCCTTTCGATTATTTACGGCCGGACATTTTTCAAACCATTATGCGCTTCGATGCAACGATTGACAGTTCTATCGAGTGTCTTCATTTTCTGCTCTCTTAATTTCTATCGGATATCACACTGTGTGGATCGCAAGTAAGAAACTCGAGACAAATCTCCTATGTTGTTTTTAAACTCGAGCTTCGCACTGTTTGCAGAAACGTAGATGAAACTTCGCGCGAGGTATAAATGTAGGATGGAAAGGCGGAAGATTACCGAGCGGAAATGAATATCGACTTAGAATCGCAAGTAACATCGTGGCGGGTGGTTCAGAGCCAGGGATTAGTGTGAAAAACTTTAATCGATAACCAGGAGCGTCGGTGGTAATTGTTGATTACCCGTAGGATAATATCAGCGGGCCCTGGTTGTTGGGAATTTATACAAGCTGGGTCAGATTATACGTTTAATCCATTAAGTTGTAGGTCCCTTGGCGAGCGCGCATATACGGAAGCAGGTTCGACTTACAGAAGTGACGGTAGTTGAGATTGCAGTTTCTCGGGATGCTTAAAGTTCAAAGAACTTTGATCATCCGCTGAGAAGGGCATCCGGCAATCGTGTGATGGCGACGGAGCGTAAAAAAGTACGAGGCGGTGATACGCTTCTGGCAATTCACGTTGCTGCACCCTTTGACCGGCGTCCCAGCAACAACTCGACGCTCAACATGAGCGCGTGTATATTTTAATCACTCAAAAAGAAACTAGATTGCGGTTTTTCCCGAGGCGTCCGTTTTTATGCTCGGAGATAAAAAAAAAAACGTCCCTCGATAAATTTGCTCGGGCAACCAGTTCCGAAGTTCCAGAAATTCATTCACCCGAAGATTCGATTTTTTTTCTCTTCCGCGCTATTGAAATTTTTATAAGCTTCTTCATTGACTCATTCGTCGTTCCTCCGAACGAATCTTGATTTATAACGTTCATGTAAACTGGTTAAAGTGGTTTGGGAGAATAGCTACTTTGTAACGCTTTAGTAAACCAAGCGGAGAATTTACATCGTTGCTCGATTGACCAGAAAATTTCTGGAAGTTCCAAAACTTACTCCGACAGTAGTGCGGGAAGCGAAGCTTTTGAGAAGGAGTCTATTTTGTTACGATTTGGGTGAGGAGTTCCTAAGGATGCAAGCGGTGAAAAGTTTATCTTTAAGGCTCAGATATCGATGGCACGTATCGCCAGCGTGAGAATCTGCGTGGTTTTGAACGTGGTGTGCGTCCAAAGCGTGTAGAATATTGTTCTCGTGTGTCGAAGAGTCCTTTATGCAGCCTGGAAGCGTTCTTTATTTAAATCGATGTATCGCTATTTCCATATTTTTCGCTTAAATAATGCAATTCCCGCAGGAGTTCCAAAAGGCGTCCAAAGTGAATATCCAAGAGGATTCCATATATTCGGTGTCGATGGTTTGTCGCTACACGCTTTAATGCGCTTTACTTCGATCCTCCTCTTGATAGAAACTAAAGCGGATCGAAGGAGAAAAAAAAAAGTCCCAACGACTCGACGATAAAAGTGGGTGATGCAGATTTTAAGACGGCCACGAATCGAAAAATTCCCGAAGGAAACGACATCGTCAAGTTTTATACCGCGCGATTTCAGTATCGAACTACAATTGCACGTTCGAGATCGCGATCCTCGACATACATGGAATGCATACGAAATTAGTTCGCTTTCGAAAATATCCGTATATTTCAGCACCGATATACTGTTATACCATATACGCCATCGAATATCCTTTAAGCGCGTAACAAAATAAACGGTTATTTGAATTTAAAGCGAAATCATGCCCGACGAAATACAGTTTTTTTTTTTTTCATTAAGCTCCTGAAACTTCATATGGAAAAATCAAACTGGAAAACTCAGTGTTTTGATTATCGAAATATATTTTCACAAAAGTGCATCTCTACCCAGAATTTCGCTGTCATCGCTTGACCCGCGTATCTGAAAATCTGCTATAGTCGAGGTATTAAACGTCAAGGCATTATGCAAGAAAATCTCGAATTCCTTCCTTGTGCCATATTAATCCCTGATTCATACACACTCGTACGCATGCGCATCAGCCGCTGCTGAAGCACGTTTTGCACCCGGTTTTTGGCTCACCTCATGATTCGTACTAAAATTCGCCCGGCACTACGCCCTGGCGCGATACAAACGACCGCATTTGCATGAATACATAATACCGGATGTAAAAGAAGCTCATTATCCGCGGCCACCCGCCGTTCGCCAGGGCGAAGAGACGCGTGGAAAATGCAGCAGCCAGGTTCGTAGGACCTTCTGTTACCGATGTGCATCAAATGAGCCGTTATGCTTAAAAGTGGCGAATGTCCAATTCTGAAAAAAGATCTATCGAGGCTGGATCGAGGTGAATATGGATGTGTTGCTGGAAAATCGGGAATATCTCGAAATGGGGAGAAGTGGAGCAAAGTCTGTTTTAAACAAGACGTTTCGAATGACGAGGAGGAAAGAAAAAGGGTTGACTTAATATTTTCATTTGGCGCTAATCTTTGGAACGTTTCTTCGTTTCTCGGTTAATTAACGCAGGCGTCAGGTTAATTTTGCTTTTGGAACGGACTCACCTAAAATTGGGTTTTAATATTCTAAGACGGAAGGTTGGATTTTCGTATGAAAATACAAAGCCAGTGCTTCGTTCCGCGGTCTCTCGCATTCGAGGACGACAAAGCCAGTTCGCTTTGCGTTAAATAAAAAAATATAAAAACTACTTTGCATCCCGCAACTTGGATTTGGGGTGAAATTTCGAGATGAACTTTGAACTGGAAGGAGGAAGGAAACGTGTTGGCAGAATATCTTCAGAATGTCTTGATGCAAAAGTGCGGCGCGAAAGTATACCAAACAAATACCAGTGTCCAGCAAGCTTAAGACGCATAGTTCAGTAAATCTTGCACACTGTACATTCGTTCGAATATTTTTTAATACATAGCATTATTATATTCCAACGCCATTGCACGATTAATATATTATTATACCCTGCGTATATAGATCTAAACACGTATTCGTTTAAGATTCCACCGCGCAAAGTGGACGAAGTTCGCCACTTCTCTTCCACTTTCTTCCACGTACGAGAATGTTTGCGAAATATAAAGTAAAAACTCTCGTAGCGGTGCGTTCAAAAGATTTTCAGGAACGAAGGAAAGATAATTGGGTGGTCCGTTTTAAATGGAGCGCCCCGTTTGTTTCAGTCGCCCAAGCAAACGAAGGTCTTTCGGATCTCCGCGTCGAGCGCGGACCGAGTTTTGCACACTGGCGCGATAAATTCTCGGCTTCCAGAGCGGCACGTAAGAAAAGATCGCGAGACTCGCAGCGGACCGACTTTTAGCTCGAAAAGCTCGGGGAGGGGGCGCGTCACTTCCTTTCTCTACGCGGAAAAAGCCCCGTAAAATTTTTATCGCGATTTTCCAGCGAAATTGATACCCCGGCATTTTACTCCCGGTAAATCAATCACGCATTGATTTACGGCTGCGTCGAGTCTAGCCCGTAGAACCCCGCGTTTTGCCCTCGAACCAAACTGCAGGATGAAACTCTCGAAAGTCTTCAAAGTTATATCCGATCGATGATGTCAGGATCGAAAAAATTCTCCCTGGGTCAATTGGATTTTGCTAAGCGATAAGTTTATTATACATTTTGTGGGATTCATTGGATTTGTAAGGAGAAGGTGGAATTTTGTAAGTTATAAGGTTGATATATAAACGTAATTCGTTATTATTGATCAAACTGTTACTTACACCGACTCTCAATTCGCACGTCGAACCATTTTCACGCTCCCACAGGATTTAATCACGATACTTACCCCAGGATCGTCGACGAAGATCGACGTCGATTTCGACGGCGGCGGACCAAGGATCCAACTTGGATATCATATCTGTTAATCTACATACGTATCCGCTATAAACCAACGATGAAGCTCCGAGTGCGATAACTTTGGCGAAACTCAATTAATGGGACGAATATAGAGGACCCGTGCCCGCTCCGCGAATCATAGCGACGATAAGAAGTTCGTAAATTGTAACCACGCCAATGCCCTCGAACCAAAAGGAAATTAACTCGCTATTGTCTAGTAAAAACGATTATATCCCTTTCATTTATGGTCTATGTCTTTCATCGTTCATGATTACGTCGTTCCTATTTATCGTTTATATCCTTGATTATTCAAGATTTCACAGAGATGAAGCTTTTATCCTCGATGCTCTAGTAAAAGTCTCTAATCTTTAAGCGGTGGGGCATTTTTTATTTTTAAATACCCTCTAATTAACGCTTATGTTGAAAATACATTAACCTTCGATTTTCATTCGAAACATCGAATTGTAAGCAGCTGAAGCGCTCTGGTCACTAATGACCACCATCACGGAAGAAACCATGGCCTGCCATGTATGATCAACGCAACAGCCAAAGTGTTAAGGGTATAAATCACGTGCGTGAAAAGTACACGGCGCGCATTAGCATCGAGGCAAATCCCGAAGGACGGCCACTATGGAAATGCGCGATGGAAATGGACCGGCCGATGATTGGAAGGGATCCAAGTGCAGGAGGAAAGACACGAGTCGTCGAGAGAAGGGAAAAAAGGGGGATCGTGGCATCAACAAGTTTAACGAGTGGTATTACTTACGGTGATTACATGACAGAACCCGCGTACCCTGAATGGCTACGAAGGACGCTCTCAGAGCTGCGGCGGTGTAGTGGATCTTCAACTCGGACTTTTCCACGCGGGAGACCAGAGTTCGAATCCCCATCACCGACGTTTTTTCACGCGATACGTATAGCTCTGGTACTTCGGAACCCACCTTGAAGAGTAGGTCCTAGGCTAAATGCCTTAGCGGTCAGTGCTATAAATTAATTAATGAAAGAAAAAAAAAAATACTTGTATATCACATCACCTCTGCGTTTTCCGTGTGATACGTATATCGTAGTTCTGATAGTTTGGAACCCAAGTTAAACACAGTATTATCACCATGGTTGATATTCGTATTTTCCATTCAACAATATTTATAAGTACTCTATGGATCGAAACGCGACTCGATCGAAACGCTCGAATCCTCTCGAAACGAGTACTCGATCGTCGATAATAATTCTCGTCCGAAATACCGATCTCGTACGTCGCTCTCTAAACCTTATCTCGTCCCGAGGAACTTAATCGCCGTTATGAAAGGGTTAATAAACGTCCGCGGAATAATAATCGCGGAGCTCGTGGCCAAAGCGTGGGAGGAACAGCATGCAGAAAATAAATTACGACGATCAAAGAACAAGGGCAAACCCCTTTTCCCGAGACGTAGCCCGTTCGATGCCCAACCTCGGGCTGGTGTGCGGGACCACCACGCCGAACCTTTTATCCGCTCCATTAGCGCTGGTTGGATGCACAAAGAAAATTCCTGTTGGTTAATAGACTTTCTTGACACACTCGCGATAAAAGCTGTGAAAATTCCGAGGCCGTGTTTTTCCAGCACGTCGCCGGATCTTAAGGGTCAGTAACGAGGGTCCGCGGGTCCGTTAAAATTACGGATATTTTTTCACCCCGAACTCGAAGAGCCCCTCGCGATCCTTCTTCGATGTACCTCTAATGATTTATCATCGGTGGACATTTTTCCGAAACATAAACGTATCCGTGCTTTTAGACATTTTTAGACTATTCTTATAATCTACGAGGAATTCTAATTCTGAGACATCCTTTTTTACCCAGCATTTGAATAAAACCTAGCCGAATAACCGTGAAGGTAATCCCTTTGTTCTTTGGGGAAAATCTTTCGCATTACCAAACCTTTACATCGTATCCTATGTCGGGTTCTCGTTCTCTTAAGAGCGCTCTTAATAAGAGCCGGCGCGCGTGAAAAGCACTTTGAGACATATGAGGTTAAAAACGCGGGAATCAATGTCGGTAGAATACCTTCTTGAACACGTTCTAGGGCTTAAAAGGGATCAGTGGGTCTAATATAATTTTATCATCGTAAAACCCTACCTCGGCTCTCATGCGGGGCTATGAAAGAATCTTCGGACGGATAAAGGAGGGAAATTGAAAGAAGAACCGTAAATACCACCGAGTTTATTCTCCGTACGTTCTTTACATATCGATAAACACCAAAGGAATAAGGCGAATACTTTGGAAAAAGTCTCGTGACCGCCTCTGCGATATTCTTCTCCATTCCATGCACGATATTCCAGGGTCTAACGAGTCTCATTAATATGACCGCTTGAATAATTCAATCATTACGAAATGCAAATTGTCCCACGGACGGGGGAAAAAAGAAAATTGGGGGAATCCACGGGGTTCGTATGAAAGACACGAAAATCATTCGTTAAGCGCGAATCATTTTCCATTGTGCCCCGACGAAACTGGATTCGATCGAGACGCCGAACTGAAAAGTTTAATCAACACGTAAAAGCGAGATTCAAACGCGATCCTCGTTTAAATGGAATTTTAAGTGGGGAATTTATTCCGCGGGCCTTGGAGAATTGTTCGCTCAAAGGCCGAGCGGTTTCGAGGGGAAAATGATACCGCAAGTCCTGGAGCGAGGCTCGATATTAGAATCCCTTGTTTAGAATAATGCACCCATTTTTATTGTAACCCCGTTCGATTCGAGGGCAAAGCAGCCGCGGCTGCTTCGTATCTCGACCACCGCCATTTCTACAGCTGTGTTCCTTCATCCATTTCTCCTTCGATACAATTTCCAGAATAATTCGTGCACGCGAGAATAAGGAGAGCAGAACGGTTTGATATTCCACTTCTGAAGTTCCGAGGGATAGAAACGAGGAAACGCCAGGGATACTTAGGAGTCTTTGAAAAGTGGCTTGGATTATTACGCAAAGCACGATAATGTAAAAACAATATATATATTTAATCTGGAGGAAAGACACGTGATCTCAGCGAGCAGTAAGAACGATCACTGCTCGCTACTGCTTTTTTTCCATTACGCCTCACGATGCGCCATCTTGACTGCGCGTGGAAGCCGAAATACAGTCAAAAACAAATATACAGCTCCTTCTCAGCGCGTCAGAGACGTGGCGTAAACTCTTACACACAGAGATAAGTGAAGTGCAACGACGTTAGCTGTTATATTTGCGAAGGACGAACGTGTGAGATGTTGGTTGCTCGAAAGGGACGAGCGGAATCCTTCCATCGCAAGGAAATTCGAGGGCGTTTATTCGGATCACGTCTTGTACGCATGCAATTTGCGGTTGGAATTGAATAACCGAATCCGCGGCGAAGGTATTCTTTACGAATATAAGGTATATCGAGTTTCTTCCCCGGGAATCCTATATTGGCCTTATCAAAGACACGTAGATTATACAAAGATATTCTATTCGGTATTCAATTTACCCTAAGTGGATTTGCAGTACGTCCCGCCGCTTTTTGCGATGCGCATAAACAACCCACGGCACTCGTACCGAAAAATTCCTCCCTCCACTTTGCGGTTATTCCCGGCACACACAGATTTACGATGATGCCGACTTGCAAATATAACGCGAACCCCTTTTTAATTTGCGTTTCAATGCTGCGTGCGTCGATTGAACGTCCGCCGGATTCTGAAGATGCGCTGCTTTTTTTTTTTAGAAAGGAATACTCGAGGGTTAATTGAACGAGCGGAAAGTACAACGTGTAGCCTTGATTTGAATAAGTTTAATGAGTCTACTTGATTTAAGCGAGTCGTGCTCGCGATCTGGAGCGATTTAAAAATCCAGAGTTTCGTGAAACGATCCAATAATTTGTGGGACCGTGCGTGAGCGGAAAGGGATATTTCTGAAGAGTTCCTACGAATTATGCAAACCTCGTGTACAAATTCTTTCCGGACTGCAACCGCATAATGTTGCACAGAAGCAGACTTGGCTGCAGCGTTCCTTAAATATTCCAGGAACGCAGGGCGAGACATGTCGCAAATGCTCCGAATAATGAAACGATGGCATTAAATTTTCACCGAAAATATCATCGTTTGCGAGCTTAACCGTCCCTGAGAGATGCGAAACAATGTTTTCTGCCCCCTGAAATCTCGTTAACGGGCGTAAAACACGGGTTTGAATTATTCGATCGATACTAAGAGTCGCTTATTCTTATCGTGGATCAGCATTCGTAAGGTGTATTAAACAATTAATGCCTCATCGCCCAATTGTATTATTTCAAAGAGGAATGTAATCTTTTCCTCGTACCAAAAAAAAGGAAAGAAATTTTCCAGACTTCCAGACTTGACAATCTGTATATTAAGTTCGATAAAAATTAAATTAATAAATAAAATTTAAATTGGATAAATCTATATATCAATTGTACAACTTTGCCTTCGCCCTTTTATTTTTTCAGAGGTTCGAGGCTTTATCGCAAAAGACTCGTTAGACATTCACGATTCAAAGTATCGTCCATCGTTGTCCACAGCGGGAGCAAAGTTGTATACCTAACGATAATATCATTGTAGAAAATACAATGCCACGTTTGCAATTTGATATCCAGTATCACAACGATCGAAGCGTCCATTCATCACCGCATCCTTCTATTTCCGCGCTCCCCAAAACACTATTGATTAATTCGCAAAGCATCTAATTAGCGTTATCGATCTGTATCGCAAAGAATGGAAACAATATCCAGCATTCATCCCCGAAATTAGAGCGTATCGATTTCGGGCGGCAGTGGCGGAGATCGTTTTCCAAAAACGATATGCACTCTGCGCCCACCTAATGCCATATAGATTCACGGGGAATTCAATTCTCGATGATGTAAACCGAGTCAATGAGGCTCGATGCTTCTGTTCTCGTTGCTATTTTGACATCCCCGATAGCGAATACGTGACTGGCGAGAGGACGAATCTCGTTTCCATTTCGCTCGTATTTCACCCTGGCGAACTTGTTTGCGGAGAAACGTGAGCATCATCGCGGATTTAAATAGAATTCCTGAGGAACGCCTCGGCCCCCCGCTTTAACGATATACACGGGGAATACGCCGATGTGTTACACGCCATTCGTGACCGACAAATTCGCTTATCGTGTGCTACAGGCGCCTACCGATGCACGAAGAGTCCGTTTATCGCTGATCGCTTATCGCCACGGCCCATTGTTTCTTCCTGCTCCTGTAATTTTCGGCCAGCGAACGAGTGAGCCCCACGCAAAGCTCGCTCGACCCTTGGAGCGCTGTGGACGCATATAGGCGTCCCGCGAAAGCGATCGACTATGACGCGAGCGGCGCACGAAATTCCAGCAAAATCGGGTTTACTTACTGCGAGTTAAAGTTCAACAATGTTTGGAGAGATCATTAACGCCACTCGATGTACAGCGCGCGCCCGCAATCGTATATTAGTCGAGTGTCAAAGGGCGAGGGACGATATGTGGGTAGCAATAATTCCTGATAATTCGTCCGGCGTTGCGTTGCTGGAAGCGACAAACAACGGAGCGCGCTGCGAGGAAAGTAGCCATTAATTCCCGCTGATGGAATCCGTGGCGACAATTTCTCTGATGAAGTCGCGCAGGCCTGGAATACGCCGAGTTATTATTGCCAATAGCGCAGTTACAGTTTTGCAATTAAAGACGAAACGGAGGAGGGGAGATCGACGATATTGGAGGTTTCATATCGGCACGCCGTATTCATGGCCGAGCTTTCCACTGTATCGCGATACAGAAAAATACCAATATTGTTCTTTGCTCTTGTATTCATACGTCGGCACAATAACAGATTGTACATATTGAAATAGGGATAGACGCGCTTTGATCGCTCCGCTTTCCTGAATTTCCACCGCAAATGCATATTTCTGCGGATGTACCAAGTCGGCGAAATCGCAAAAGTCTACGATCGTCCGCGTATTTCCACGATTAACGGGCATTGACCTGATCGACGGTCGTTGATTGCTGAGTCAGCGGTTTTTGTTCTTCGATGGGAACGAAGGATCATGGAGCCTAGCTGTGGATAAATTCTTAGCCATTTTGAGGATAATCATTTATGACGTTTCTTCGAGTTAATCGATGCATAAGGAGATGCTGTACACGAACCAAACATCCGATGTACGGATAAAAAAAATTCCAAATTTGACATCGCAGCCGCTTGGATAATGCGCGCACGTGCATTAAGCATTTTATTCTCACCCATCTGGCTCTGGCGCAAGGGTATTTACATACGTCCATCCGCGTTCACGGTTAAGCACGCGTTTTGCGCTAAGAATTTTCGACGAGCGCGACTTTGGCCGGAAAATTTATAGGAACGTATAATCCTGGGTAAATTTAAGAGCACCGAGACACGAGCATTCTTCGCTGTACCGATATATGAAAACACGAACCAAATTTATCGCCCGCGTCGAAAGTACCGTATAAAGTTTTTACACTTCGACGATTCGCAGGGAATCGTAGATAAGCGTATCGCGAAGCGTCGAGCTTAATGAAGCCCCAACGTAGTTTCATTTATCCTCGACGTATCGTCGTAATAAAATAACCGGTGTTTTATTAAACTTCCGTTTAATAATCAGCGCGCTCTTTCCGATTCACGGTGATCGGTTGTGAGATAATTATTCGCGGGAAATCGACGAAGCCGGATTGAGTGGCGCGTCGAAACGCTTTAACCGCGCTCGAATTAAAAGGAGAAATATTTTCCTTCCCCTCTGACAATTTGCACGAATATCAACATCGAGATCTCTTCCTCTCTCTCTCTCTCTCTCTCCCTCTGAAAGCCGTATCGCGCGCCATAGGAAGGATCACGAAGAACGGCTTTTCATAAAAACGAAACGCGATGGCATGACCGTGCAAGCGGAAGATTTAAAATGGAGAAACGAGGGAGAAAAAGAACGAATTACATTTGGCGATGACGTTCGAGTAATTAAAACACCCGCTCGCGTGTACTTTTCTTACGTAAGAGGGGCTATAAAACATAATTGGGGAATAGAGCGAACCGACGCGGACTTTGTTCGACGGAAATATCCATCGCGCAACGAAACGAGGGGGATAAAAAAGGGCTGCGGGATGCATATCCAACAGCGTTTAATTATACAAAGCCCTAAATTACGCCAACAGTCTCAATATCGTGTTGTTTCACTGGCAACATCGAGCTTTTGTCGGGCCGCATTGCGTATAAATTGCATGTTGTATCGAATTTTTTATAATCACGGCCAATTGTAAATCGTGGGCCACGTCCAATAACTTCCTTTTCAGCTTTGCTATTACGGTCGGCGTATTTTGTACACAACGAGCGTGTAAATGCACGAAATTCATCGAGCACGCCACGTGCCTTTCTCTGCGTCTGCGGCGTGCGGAAATTCTCTTCCAAAACACTCCGGAAATGTAAATTTGTACGCAAAATTGAACCTCGCCGAGGTGGAGGCTGCCGAAACGCGGTCGTTTAAAAGTTGCTGGAAAATCTCCGATGCGTGAGTTCGGGCGGAAAACTCTCGTGTGTGCCACAATTATAGTGGTGCCCTAAACTATAATTGTCACTGTCCCGGAGAAGGACAATTTTAATCGGCGTTAATTGATGGGAAATGTATGTATATTGCAGTATTACAGTACCAAGTCTGAATGCACAGAAGTTTATTGGAGTAACTACAAGCACTATGCTTACAAGAGCGAGTTGAATTATCGGCCTATCACTCTAAAGTATAAAGGATTTACTCCACCTTTAAACCATACCCAATATCCAGATACTATGCTTAGCACAGCGCAGCCTAAAAAACGTGACTTGGCTCGACGCGAAATTTCTTCATTCGACTCGACACTCTTAACCTCGCACGCCCATCAAAACAGCGTCGACCTTCGCGACCTTCTTTTTATACATTTAACCAAGTTAATCGTCACGACCTTGTCGAGAAACGCGTACAAATATCGCGTTGCGCAATTCAAGCTAAGGCGAATATACTCGTCCAACAGGGAGAAAGTTATACTTGGTAGAATATATGATAAAATTGTCACGAAAAGACTTATTAACGTATTTCGTTATATAAACATCCCAACACAAAATATTCACATTCTTCCCGGACGAGTAAACTCGTCTCTGACGGTTGACCATTTCATCGCTTCGATATCCAAGGATAAAGAAAGGAAGGAGCAAGCACTCAACCTGCGTGCAACGATCCTCGAAGCTCTATCCGGCGAAAGAAGCGCAGCGGCGTGTTGTACGCGCAAACCAAATTGGATTTAATCAAAGCAATCGCGAGTGGGGCTGAAAAAAAAAATGGCCAGGAGATTAATGACCGACGCGAGAGAGGCGGGGTTTTTTTGCATGCGCCTCTCCAAGGGAGGGGGGAAAACGCGATTCGTCGATGGGAGTCATCGCGATCAAGGACAAAGGCTTCGAGCATCCAGGATAGATCCGCAACGATCCAAACTCTCCGCTATTCCATTTCGCCTCTTTGTCTCGCTTCAAAGTCCTTCGCCATCCCCAACTCCCTCCTCCCCTCGCCCTTCGCGAGGCCCACCTCGCGCTTTCATCGGCCCTTTTTCCAGGTTAGGCACGGAAAGCAAGCCGAGGTTTCCAGCGTTTAGTCCAAAGAAGTAGACAGTGGAATAAAGATAAAGACAGCACTTGGAGAGTGTAAAACGAGTCCATTCAATCGCCATTCAAAGGGGAAAACGGTCGTATTTTGAATTCCTCTTTGAAAGCCGCGCGAATTCTTCCACGGTGCGCCGTATCTACCTTTTCACGTGGGAGCCTAACCGCGCGTTCTTTGCCGCTAATTATTAATCTACATAGTTCCACAATGCGAACCGTAACTTCGAGCGCCGAGTTAACGCTCCTTTCATCCACCTTTTCCGCTTCGCGAGCTCCCGCGCGTGGAAAAGGCGTGCGCGCAATAAGGATTCGCGTTTGGAAGGAGGAGTGGATGCACGAGCGGTGGTTCGGCTCTGAAGCAAAACAGCGGGCCGTTAAAGAAGCAAGGTCTCGTTAACTCGTCGCCATCAGCCTCCGATTCTCGGTTGGATGTATCGCTTCTGGGCGACACTTTGCTTCCCCTTTCACACATGCTTGTCTGCCACTTCCGAGCCGCCCTTTGTTCCCTTTTCCGCGCCTCGTAACCGAGAGCTTCCTGCGCCGACGGGATCATTGCCATTCCTTCTTTGTCCTCCGCCGGCTCCATTCGCCGCTTTCTTTCTCGGCCCACCGCCGTTTGTTCCGCCCGGAGAATTTCATTTGCATCCAGTCCTCGCGCTCGCCTACTGGAAAAATCATTTATTTGCCCACCGCACAGGCGCTCAAAGGGCCGGCCGAAGGGGCAGGGCTCGTGGGGGTGTGCAAATAGCCCGGCGTGAGAATGGATAAATATTTAAAAGAGCGTAAGTGCGGCCGAGCGAAGGTGGAGCGTTTGGGCTGTAAGGCGGCGGAGGAGGAGGGCTTGGGGCGGAGTGCGTGGTTTAGTTTTGGCTGACGCGTGGTTTTGAGGAACGCGCGTGCACGATGGGTGTGTGAATGTGTAGGGTGGATAGGGGACACGTGCAGAGACCTGGTTAGCTACCGAGAGTCACGGTGAGAGGAGTAGAGTGTTATAGGGTCACAGTAACGGAGGAGAGTAGAGAGAATAGAGTCAGAGTCGGAGATCAGTGCGAAGAGTTAGAAAGGGAGAAGGGGCTAGAGTATAAAATAAGAATGATCCATATTATAATCATATTAACACTTCGCGGTGGACTTACGCGGGTGTTTTTTTTCGCGAATCTCCCGGGACTTTGATCGTTCGATGAAATCGCGATAAACCTTTTGCACTCACCCAATATCTTTGCTCATCGACGCGGATCGCTGACGGATAAACACTCGAACCGAACCAGCGCCATCGATTCCTCCGTAAAGTAACGCGATTGAAGCGAGACCGCGCGAGATCTAGCCGTATCCAGCTAAAGCGAGGCTCTAAACGCCCCAAAGCCAAAGTGTTAATAAGTGGATTATAACGAAGTTCGCCCTAGTTTAGCAGCGCGAGCTGCGAGCGGTGACTTTGTTTGGTCAACGAGGCGATGCCCAGTGGGATGTTGCGTCAGGCAGGAGCGATATGGGTCAGGAGCATCCTGTTTATCTAAGAAATCGAACTACCATGGTCGGCCCTGCAATCAGGTAAACATATTTGTCGATGTGCCAATGGTCCCGTTTGTCTTCGAACTTTCCCCAATTCGCTCGGAATGGTCGCGTTTTGAATGGGAACTTCTATGGTACATACTCCCTGTTTGCTCGGCGCTCGTACAATTCTCGATACGCGCTCGTCCTTGTGGAAATGGAAGGAGGTATCGAGGTAATCTGGCAGAGCGTGTAAAATACGTGGCTTCCGGACTTTAAAATCGACCGCGTCTTACGCCACGCCGGACGCTTCGGCTGTAAAGCTAAGGTCAGCGCCTGTGTTACTCACGATTCGCGATCCATTGGTGCCGAAGGGAAATCTTGCTTCGCGGTTATTTTCATAAGCGTCGCGATAAATGTCTCGCGAAAGCACGATCGATTATCGAGATTCTCCTGCGATTCGCGATTTATCAAGCGCGCGCTTATACCGCAAATACTTATCCACCTTCATGCCGGACTGTTTCCACGTTCCCACAGTACACCACTCGCGATTCACATTCCATTCGCGTCGAAGGAAAATCTCGCTTCGCGAATACTTTCGCGATCGTCCTGACAAAGCCTCTCGCAAAAGCACGATCGTCCTTCGATAATATGCAAACCATCCACGTATCGACCCCTGAGCAGATACACTCTTACTCGAGTTTCCTTCAATTCTATCAAAGATCCCCAAAATCCATCGAGCTCCACCTTAAACCACGCTTCATCCCGCGCTTTCAAAAAGCAGATAACGCCGAACATGATACGACCGTATTCAGGAACCACTTGGATAATCCCCGAATTTAATTACCCGGATTTAAATTTAATTAATGTCCGCGTACCGGCCCGCGCGTAATCCTTCTTGCCGCCATGGCAGAGCGTCGAATCCAGATTAATATTTCCCATTGGCGGCCGTTATCAGAGGAATAATAGCCCAAGTATCGTTGACCAGATGACGTTTCGCTGAAAGCACCTTTTAGCGGAGACATCGTAACCGTGGCGAGGGGCGGATGGAGGGGGAGGGGGAGGAGGCGCTGTCGGGGGTGGGGGAGGGAAAATGTGCCGGAAGCTTTCGGTGAGAAAGCCGTTAAGACGTAATAAGGATAGAACGCCCGCCGGGGGATTACGTTTCTCGTAAGCCGAGAACCTACTTTCTTAATACTCGATAACATTCTGCGGATATCATATCGGTGGCTTCCTCCGTGGAAACTCCTGGCCGAGATATTTCTGATGTCTCGCTCTGCGATACGTACGGGAGCCAGCGCCGGCGCTACAGGAAATTAAGGATAAATCCGTGGTCCTTGGAAGTAGAAAAGCGGCCGGCTATTTTGGAGCGTATCTCTGAGAACGTGGAAATGGACCGGCTTGGAGACGAATCGATATATTTTAAGGAGCGTAAGCGGTTGATATTTTGAATTATATTTTAAGGAGCATAAGTGGTGACTCTTCTGAATTACATCGTGGTCTCTTTTTATATTTATAAATCATTATTATATTATACATATTGATCATGTAATAAATACTTATTAATATAGAGGTGAAGAAATTATGGTCGTGTAAATGTGTACGAAGTAGAGGGGACGCCTGCGGAGACCTTAGGGAGGAAGAACGTGGCCCAGAAGAGAAGAGACTTTCTTCCGTTTTTACGATCGTGCCGCTTAGGTATTCGCCAGGTCGTACCCCTCCCGTGATATCGAGGAACCGTTAAAAAACAATACAGGCGGTACATTACTTTCCTTGCAATCCTATAGAATCTATGGTAATTTTACTGCGGTGCCAAAATCGTTGGGGAGTACATCGAGGAGCCGTATAACGAATTTCCGTGTCTTCGGCAAGTATCTTGGTATCCCATCTGCGTAATTACCCCGGAGCTCGGTTCCTCAGTTTTACACAGGGGAATGCGGTTATGGCTTCCTCCCAGACATGTAGGCAAGATATACTGCTAAACTCCGGGAGACCTTGGGGTTGAATATAAATATTCCGCCAAATGACGGCGGAGCACGAAAACTCTTTGCTTCGTCGAGGAATTTCTGTCGTTGCGCTCGTAAAATGGACGTACATCGGACTGGCTTGTCGTTTAATTACGTTGCGGATTTACTTTGAAATATTAGGCAGCCCCAAAAGTTTCTTACGTTCTATGAAGAATTAATAGACGCACAGAGTATTTGTTTCGTAATATTTTATCGAATTAAGAGTGCAAGTGAATGACGATCGAGGGATAAAGACTAATATTCGTTGCAAATTCTAGTACCATATATTATTGACTCGCATCACTAATCACGCATCTCGCATCACATTTAATTAGAACTCCACATCGATATCCTTCAGAACGTTTATAAAATATGCAATAATCGAACTTATTCCGGCTGATTTTACCATACGAATTAAAATATTCAAGGAGGATATAAGCGATCGGATAAATCGAGATGGTTCCCTACTTTGCAAAGATTAAATTTATAACCGCTGGACATTTGGATTCTGCACGATCCAGCAGGCGTAGACCGAATTGGCGTCGATAATAAATAATCATTTCAGTTCCGACTGTCTATGCTGAATATGGAAAGCCGGTCCGTCCAATTGCGCGAACGCTTTCTGCTTTAAGGCGGTCATCAATTATTGACCGACCATCCGGGCACCGGGTCATCTTCTATTTAACGTCTCCACGCCATATTTAGAATCTAAAATTAAGGCCGATACGTCACCGGGCATTAATATAACATGCAGGCATACGCAATGACCCTTTGGAGTATTCGACCCTTATGAATCTACGCTCCAGCAAATCCCCGGATACCCCTCGCAATTGTGAAATCACCAGGAATTCTTAAGCGTATCATAAATGTCCGCTAAACTGAAAGCGCTTGTACAATTTACAACTCCTCTCGCGGACAGGTAATTTAACTTATCCGAGGAAAAGGGAAATGGGGTGCAAAACATTCTGGATTTACGTCACGAGTTCGAATCATCTCGAACCGAAGATATTGTAGGAGTGGAACAATCTTGCGGTACATTTTTCTCTACTCACTATTTCCTTCGGTGTACAGTTGCGACAGGAGAGTGTAAAAATGAAGAGTCGCTCTATCACCAAAGATGATATAAAAAAAAGAGTATTTTTCATACCTTAATAGTAAATCAAGCGCCAAATTTGTACGCGTGAAAGTATGTCTCGATTTCTATCCACTTTCCAAGTATCCCGAGTGTCTTATAAAGCATAAGATTTAGAAATTGAGTGGAATGTTTTTTGATGATTAAAAGAAGAGTGAGAAAAATTACGCGCGACGCGAGAGAAGAAACGAGGGAGGTTGCAGAAATTGCATGGTTGACCGGCTTCTTGCATTTTCGGGCGACGCTCGTATTAAAGGAAAGTGCTTATTTCATGGTCGATAAAAGGTCCGGCCACTGAAAAGCGATCGAATATGATAAATCGTCCTGCGGAAAGGATAACTAAATACGATATTCCAAACACGTGTACGGGATCGTTATGGTGCTTACAGAGGAAAAAACATGATAAACGATCGTAGAGTCAATACTTACGTTTCCGATAGCCAGTGATGATATTGTTGGGCGAACCAAAAATACCTTCTCGATCGAGAAATTCTGCCAAGCGAATCGTTCGATCGCGAATGGCAAAGGTCAAAATACGTTAGCCTCGTCTGATTACAATCTTTGCCCGAATAATCAACGGCGTGCTATTAAATCACGATTATCACGAAGAATAAGGGAGAAGAAAGAGAGTAGAGGGGCAGGACGACGATTTTGCGTGTTGTCGTCGAGTGCCAATACTCGAGTATTGAAAAACAGAATTCAAATGTTACGCCACGCTGGGCAAATAATCCTTCGAGTGTAATTACCTACGGGCACTCTTATTTACTTCTTCGGCAATTTGATCCAATTTGCCCAAATGAGCATAAGTATCGATCCGCTTTTTCTATCCAGAATTCAGGCTCCGGGGCTCGAGCGATGGAAGCGTATTTGCGCCCAATTATGGCCATAAAAATGGTAAAACTGAAGGGGCACAAGGCAAGCAAAAAGAGCGAAGTCGCTTATTACTTTGAAAAAAAGAAAAAGACAGAGAGAGAGAGAGAGTGAGAGAGTGAGAGACAGAGAGAGAGAGAGGGAGAGAATTCGTTAAAGCGAGCAGCGTAAATCCGAGGAAGAGTCGACTTTAAGGGGAGTATTAAAGATCTAAAAGTATCGCCTCATTATCGAATTCGTTAATGAAGCAGCCTGCGTTAATTAGAGCCAATATTACATTACAAATTAACGAACCACGAGGATAGTTTTATTTCGATACAACCGTGGCCTAAAAACCCGAATCCCGCTGCCTCGCACTACTCTTAATCGTCGATCCACGACGCATCCTCATTATTTATTTATTCTCATTATACATTTATTTATTCCATCCTCATTATTATCCTTCAATCGGATCCACGATACAATCCTACACTACGAAACATAGTACGAGAGCCATTATTTCCAAGTGAGTCAATTATGAGAGAGAAGACACACGGCGACGTTTGCTCAGCTTCGTAGGGACCGCTCTGCGATTCGAGCATAATTTAAACAAGTTTCGCGCGAAATTTGCCGGAACTTTTTATCGGTTTTCGTGCCTTCCATCGGCGCAACTCCGCTCTCGAGCACTGTTTCGGACACCGGCTCTCCACGCGCGTACGTAATTGCAGAATCCTTTTTGGAGCACCTCTCTCCCCTCCTCCTGGGCGCGTTGATTAGCCGAAAGCGTCATTGTTCCTCCTGGGAGGATGGGGAGGGAAAAAAGAGGCCGGCAAAAACGGGGCGCAAAGGAAACGATATAAATTCGCGCATCATCCGGCCCGCAAAAACATTTCGTATCGCGCCTGTACACGCGGAAAACACTCGATACCAATTAGAGGCCCAAGAGCTTTTTGCGGTACTATCGTTAGGGCGGCTCAAAGCCAAAGGGCTCCGACTTTTTGTCGCGGCGCTGCATAGGAATTTCCACGCGTCCGTTCGCCCCGGCGCCAGCGGAAAAACTCGAACCAACGTTTCGTCCCCTTTCCCCACCTTCGCGCGGTACCATTGTGCCCCGTGCAATTAATCGCTCGGAGCTCTACAGGATTTTTGCATTACCACTTTTGGCGGAGAATAATTATGTGGCTATGTGAAAATAGTAGTCGATTAGTCGGTGAGCAGTCTAGAATTTATCGAGACTCCTGGAAATCCAAGGGACGCGTATCCTTTCAGAAAATCGCGATTAAAATATATATAAATATATATAAATATATAATTCTAGTGTTATAAATAGTTATAAACAAAGATCGTCGGTTAGTATAAATTCGATATTACTATCCCGCTCTCTTTCTATATTTATAAATAACTTTTTTCTGTTATACTCGAACCAACCAATCCTCTACGATTACAACGAGCCTACCTACTAATCGTACTTCGCATTTTCGAGAATCGAAGCCGCTCGCGATGCGCCTTCGCCTCGCATCCAGCACTTTGCTCGTTTCCGCGAGAATGAATTAATACTTCGTTTCGATGATCAAAGAAGGCGAGCGGGGAGTGCGCAAAGCATTGTTCGAAATTTAGTTTCCTCTCTGCGCCGTGTCCCTTCTCGCGGAAATACTCGATGGCAAAGTACAAGATGTCGGACATCCGTGCAGGGAGCTTTCGAGGCGCGGGTTTGACCCTCGCGGAACTTCTTTGGTCGTAAGCCCGTGGGAGAGAAGTTCCGCGTGTTTGGCCTCGGCGAAAACAAGGCACCTGCACAATGGAACGTTATCGCAATTTCTTTCCCTCCTTTCCCGCACGAACGCCTACGACGGCCTTCATTTCGGAGGCTGCACGAGAGATTTTCCTCTCCTCCAAACGAGGCTCGTCTTCCAATCAAACCGTCGCTGCGTTGATTGCGAAGCTCCTCGGTTTTATCGTCACCTTGATTTTATCCGCGATATAAGTGCCTTTGGAAGACGAAGCTTTATTTATACCTCTTGCTCTTCTCCTTCGTTATATTCTTCCTCGTCGCCTTATTCGTTTCCTTTATTTATTTAACTTAATCCTAAAATAGGAGTGAAGCAAGGTTCCTCTGCTTAAACCAAGCTCAATATCGAGAACGTTGCCAAATTGTTTATAACGGGTACAGCCGCGTTCTTTGCCAGGAGATATTATCGATATATTCATCCCTCCGACGACATCGCGCCGGAATATCCTTTCGACGAAATATCGAAAGAATTCATCCGCGCATAAAGGGATAAATACCCGGAATTTTCCACGGCAATCGACTTTCCTCGTAAAGTCGGAGGAACAAGTGCGGGTGGAATAACAAAAGCACCTTCCGAACGCAATCATCGCCCTTCCACTTCGTCAAACGGCGCTTTGGCGCGCGTATTACACACACACACACACACACACAACAAATACGCAAACCCAAATATACGTACACGAGAGCGCAGCGACTCTCTCCTCGCGCATCGGATAAAATCGACGCGCGCCCATATCAGTCTCCTTCGTGGCGGCCGACTTTTGGCGAAAGAGTCGAATAAAGGGTTGAAAGGGACAAAGCGCGAGAAATGACTGGAGGGTAAGAGCCTCGGTTGGAGTAAAACGGCCAGGGCCAGGAGGAAGCGTAAAATCCGGCGTCATCGTCGGTAATGAAGAATTTAATCCAGCCCTCCTCGCGCCCCCACAGAGGATGGAGGAGCCAATCGACGCCGACGGGATAATAAGAACGATTTTAGTAAACGCAGAGGAGTGTAAATTAAGGCGTGTCGATAGTCGAGTATGTACCAAAGCGCCCCCCTCGCCACCCAGGCCCGAGCCATCCCCGCCAGCATCGACCCCTCGTCCCCTAGTCGAGCTGCAAGTGGTGCGAGCGAATGGAAATTAGTGAGCCGACGAGGATGCGCCGGTAATTAGAAAGCCGCCCTCTCCACTGCGCCTACCCTTCTCCACCCCTCCCTTGCCCCTCGCCAACCCCTCTCCCAGCCAACCCCCTGGCGCCGCCAGACCTCCGGCCTGGAGTGCGCTATAATGCACAATAAGCAAGGTTCGTTATAACGGATATGGGAAAGGAAAGTGGCGGCGGAGGCAATCGGTAGACGCGGAAAATTCTCGCGTCGAAATACCCCTGGAAATCGTACCCTCTGAACCTCGAACCATCTCGCCTTACTCGGGGCTCATTGGTTTGTTGCGCGGACAATCGAAATTTCCCGCGGTTGTCTGGCAAGTTTACAAAAGAAAAATTACCGCACAGTACTGTGTAAGGTTGATGCAGTACTGGTATGTAATCTACTATATGAGTTATGTAATTTTAATCGTGTACTGTTGTACGAGATACTGTATTTCTTGTATTTGTACGTGGTGTGTTTCTTCATATTTATATATATTTATATATATGCGTGTTTAATTATATTATCTTAATTTTATCGTGATAAAGTATAAATCGCGATTTGTATTGCGTATTAATCATGTTTATCTTAATTTTATGGCGATAAAATATAAAATGTTGTAAGATAGAGCGAGCGATTATAGCGGTGCTTCGAAGAGACCCGAACGCTCTCCGGCTATTTTATTATCGCCCTGAAATCGCCGGTTCGCATCGCGCTCTTTGCTCTATACACCATCGATTCGCTCGAGGACCTTTCAGCGGAGCTCGACGTCCAGGAATAACTCGATTAACGAATTAATCGCCCCTATATTTGCACGAGGATTATTTAATCGCGCGGCCAGCAAGCGAGCCTGGGGTATTCGAGGATTGTCCCGGCCGAAGTTTGATTAAATGCACGAGTCGCGATCTCCGATTAGCATTCTGTCAAGGTTTTACGGGCCGTTTTTACGAGTCCGGCTCCTGGAGGAAACGAAGTAGATAAGGACGTTACGTCCGTTCGATTTTATCCCTCATATTCCTTTTTCGACGTTTATCCCGGCCCCCTGCAATTTCATCTCCGGCGCTCCGCTTTGTAAGCAACCATTAAAGCCCTATCGTATTACATACCGGGTCACGACGATCCTCGCACAGCGCTCATAGTTTCGATTCTAGCCGGACTAAATTATTGTCGAGTAAGCGATGTTCTCTCGATGCCTGATCGTTACCATTATAATGCTCGATACATTAATAAAAAAAAAAAATTTGACCAGTAGATCGTTTTAATGCATTTCTTATTTTTATAAAGTGTATGATGTAAAAGTGACTAAATCGTTTGAACGTAATACCGAAGTGGTTTAGGACGATCACTGGCGTGTTATAAAATTTCGAAATATTTCTTTACTCACCAATCTGTAGTAACGGACGAAAATATATATACCGAGCATAACTCTCAAATTTCCCTGATTCGGTATATATATATTAAAGGTCTCTCAATCAAATGTATTTTGAATAGATCGAAAGGATATTAATTATCTCCAGGCAGAATTCGAGTTTCATCACTCGACCCCGTTCGTGATCTACGAAAAACGTTAAACCGGTCGCGGCGATTTGAAAATACGAATTCCAGCCGAAGCAGTTGTTTTTCACCGGCGGAACGAGCCGTAAAACAAAATGTAACGACCGCTGTTGGGTAGTGCCTGCAGGTGGAAATAACGAGGCGTTCGCCCATCCTCCTTTTTTTTCTGATCAATGACAACTTTGCTCCGCGCGAAAAAAAAAAATGTTTCTCCCTCCAGGATAATAAAGCGCTAGCCGGAGAGCGCGGGACAAATAGGCGGGGCGGTATCGCGAAATGGATGTCCGTGCGATTCATCGAGGATCGTCTCCGGAATTATTTCGCAAATAATATCGCTCACCTCGACGTCCTATGCGCGATTAAGCGATCGCCCATGCGAGACATTTTTTCCCCCCGCCACTGGCGATAGGCGCTTATACCTGCCACGCAGCTCAGCCTCGCACGATTAATTAATTTCATTAATAAAGGCCGACCACGAGGATCGACGAAAGCCGAGTGTACGTACGAGGTGTGTTGAAAAGGCAAGGAAATCCACCAATCGATTTAATACCTAAAAAAGAAGCACCGAGTCTGCCACGAGCTTACGTGCACGTACCAAGTGTGTTCCGTTGTACCAAATTACAAGACAAGGCCGGATCCGGCCTGTGCAATCGTGGCCCAAGATTCGGAAAAGAAATAGGAATGTTAATTGCAGGCATACGTGTCATGAATGATGCATCGGGCCATCGATCGTGGAAGCGAGCGCATTAGTGATTCCGTTAGAATTAGCATTAAAAGCAAGAAGGGGCAGGGAAACGTTTTAGGAATTGAAGTCACAGAGGAGAAACGATGGAGCGAGACGCGCCAGGCTTCTGATACGGACTTTCTGGATTCCAAGGGGTAGTTGAGTCTCAATTACGGTAATGGCGAAATTCTTTTTCCACCAAATAGTTAGTATTCAACGTCGATGAATGTACGCCGCTGTCCCGTGCAAAATAGCGTTAATCCAGGCTCCGCTATTTTGTCCCGACTCGTTGGAAGGGCTATACCGGGATTCGTACGTAATCTCGGATATTAAGGAACAAAACCCAATGTTCACGGTGTAATCGCAGTCGCAACTGCGGAACTGTGCCGTGGACTGTAGTTGGTAACAAATCATTCCTATAAAATCGATTCGAGGAGGCAGCGCCTCGCGTCCGGTCGCTGACGAGTTTCGCGAACGTCCGAGAAAATCATCTCGCGTCCTTCTAATTTAAATACATGTCCTTATATTCCATAGGAAATTAATATAAATAGATAAAAAAAGATAATGAGGATGTTGAGAAAAATGTTAATACCGATAGACACACTAGGCATATGTAAATAGCATATTATACCTAACAGGATCGATGGGATAATGATTTGTACGGAGCAATGGCAGGAATTCCGAATGACGTGCCCGCATGAGAAATCCAAGACGCCGTATCGAGAGGCCGGCCAGCTCGCGTACAGTTTGTTGCTAACGAGTTTGTTAAACTTTCCCGAGAGGGGCGGTGCGTAAACTTCGGCCACGTCGAACTTTGGGAACTCTTTAAAGAATACGATAATATTATGCGATATGAAAGGGTACGCCAAATTACACAATTTGCACGTTTCGATAATCAAAATCGTCGCTCGAATGTCGCGGCTGGCTTGGCAAACTCCGCTCGTTATTAATGTTCCATCGTCTTTAATGATGAACCTCCCGGCTTAATTCCGGAAGAAGAAAACTTCTCAAATGCGTACTTTAACGCGGAAAAGAAATAGGCTGAAATTTGTCAAAGGGATTCTACGCCGCGTTGATACTTTAAAAGTCATGCTCGAAATTAGAGCGACCGATGTATGTGCAGTCGGTTTGAGCGAGAATAGCCTTAAGGAAGATTTTATCGAATTAAATAAGTCCACGCGCTTTGAGCGCCGCACAATTTCTCGCCTGCCAATTCTTATCAAAAGGGGTAATGCATCACGCCGCCCGCTGTAAATCCCAGCTGCCTTCGGCTGTGTGTGTGCGTATGTGTGTGTAAAACGAATAAAAAAGAAAATAACTCCACGAGCTCTGCCTCTCGCACCATCCATGCATTATCTCCTCATGGAATTAAATAACATCAAGCGGCAAAAATACGTTGAATTTCGAAAAACATCATTTATATTTCTGAATAATACCGAATAATTCCAAATGATAATAGAGTACATCATTCGCGACGCGAACCAGTGTTAATGCCTCGTTCCAAAACGAGCGACGGACCTGGGAAAAAACAGTGATGTGCGATAAAAGCGACGTTATTTAATTTCAGGAGCGCTAACGTACAGGATATTTGATTTCCCATGCGCATCTGTCTTTCATTTTCAAACGAGAAAATTACAGGTCTTAGAGTCAGTCCAGGGGAAATAATACGCGGTCGTTTAAGTATTAACGAACCACCAAGGAACGACAGAGGTATGAAAGCGCATCCTGCGTCCCTATCGTCCTTTCGCGATTTAAATCCCGCGTGATTTGCGTCTCTCCAGCCACGAAAGTCGCCCTCCTAATCCGCTTTCATTGCCAACTTATGTAAGCCTTTGTAAAGTAATCCGCGGCCCGTTCGGGATATTCCTTTTAATCGCTCCACGCGTCTCGAAAAATCCGGCCAGAGATTTTCTCTCTTGTCGACACGGCTCTCGAGTTTTGAGAATCTTCCGCCGTGACGAAAGTCCGACCGCGATACGATTTATCGTGCGCCCTATGTAACGATCTAAGCAGCCCTCCGAGGACTCTTAAATATCCCCGGTGTTTCATCGTTTCTATCCCTCGCAACTTGGGAAGTGGGATATCAAACTGTTCACTTTTCTTCTTACAGACCTCAGAAGTTGGATAAGAAGGCGTTCGCTTTTCCTCTTAGACGTATCATTTTAAAAGCGCTAAGCCTTCGGTGCTTTAACTTTGAAATACGCGGGACGAAACTTTACTCGTGGATTCGTCTTCCTCGTATTTATATATATATTTATCCCCATTCGGTACGCGATATAGAATATTAACTTGCTTTAATCCACTTCTTTCGATCTGATTTTCGCAAGCGCGTCGTATCGAGTATTTTATCGATTTCGAAGCTCATACCTGCTGGATACGTTGGGTTGAAAAAGCAAGACGTAAATCCGACGTGTTTACCATAAAATCGTTATACCTCTTTGCGTTCGTAACGCGAAAGCGCCCTATGCGTCGTAATTATGGGGCCCCGAAAATCCGATTTGTAATTTGCAGAATGGATCCTAACGAACGTGATTTAATGGAGTTTACGGGATAGCTGTCGTGGCCACTGTCTCGCGATTATAAACGTTTAAATGATCGTCAGCGATACTCCCGGTGGCAAAATCGCGGCCCATTAATATTATTATACCCGCTTCGTTCCTGAAATAATCGAGAACAAACGGCGAGTGGGCAGCAGGTGCGACCAAACGCCCGGATTTCGAGCGATGCCTGATACGTTAATGAACATTCGATTGTCCAATAAAAAACCACTTGTACCGTGGCGTGCGTTAAATCCCCATTTAAAGCGGCCAGGTGTTATGCGCTGTTTCGTAAAAGCAGTATCATTTAGCCGGATTATATCCCGGATGCGTTTTTTCCTCGCCCTTCCGTTTAGCGGAATGCGCGATTCGTCGAAAGCGAATCGTTCCGCGGCTCTCCTCCCTTTGGCTGGACATTTTTCGCCGATGGCGCGCCGCTTCGATGGAATTCCATTTAAGTAATTACGGGCGGAGCGCCATTGGTGCGGCGGATTAATAAATACGAGGACGGATGATAAATGCGTAGCGAAATTGAAGGAGCTCGAATCGAAGACGACGAGGAGTATCGTGCATCCATCTTCCCTTTGGCGAGCCTCGTAATAACGTACGATGCGCAACGTTTGCAAAGGGGAAAAGACCCTTTTTGGACAAGATTTACATTAATTCTGCCAGCCTAACTTCGAGATTTTCAGATTAAATTCCTGGTGACTTATCAGGTCTGCTACTTTGTTTCCGCGGTCTTTCTTTTTCGAAATTCGAGGCTTTATTGTAAAAAGAACTTGTTGTACATTTGTGATTCAAAGTACTGTTCATTGTTGGCCACGACGGAAGGAAAGTTGTACGCCCAATAATACCATGTATGTTATCACGTTTCCATTCGAGGAGGACCGGTGTGGCCATTTTGAAAGCATGGAGAAGGTAGAGCGAAGATTTCCACGGAACACCGTGCGATAACGTTGAATAATAACAAAACACGTCGAAGGTAGAGTGCACTGGGTTGAAAGAAAAAGATCCAAGAGGAACAGCCGTTATTTATTCCGCTACCTCGGAATTTATTCGAAAAGTCCAGACGCGTACGTATCGCAAGGGGGAAAAAATCCGAGTTTTCGCCAACGAGGTAACTGCGTCAAGACTGCTCGCGGTATACAGGGTGACCTAAAAAACTCTATTCGCTTTTAGATTACTCGCCTGCACATAATATTCTTTTATCCCTTTATCGACCTACACACGCATCTACTAAGATAAGAATAAGAATTCTAATATCCGTTTAATAAGATAACAAGAATAAGAGGAAAATTAAACGCCATTATCAAATATACATTGGTCCTTTCCTCAGAGACAGTTGCACCTTTCTTCGTATTAAATTTCCAATCATCGATATAACACCTCACACCCAATGGAGATTAGAAATAGCAGAGATACTCGTATTCGACCATTAAAACGAGTTCTTAATACATCGAGAACGAACAAGGAATCCGAGTGATGTAGAAAAATAAAGAGGGAATAGATTTTTTCGGGACAGCCCGTATATATAATGGATGAGGCAGGTGTATTAGCCGGTGGGGGAGGCGCGTGCGTACCTACCTACGTAGTACGCTCGCAGTTTTCCGTGTCAAAGCAAGGAAACGAGGGGGCCGCGTCAGCGGCGTCTCTGCTTTAATATTAATTATCCTTCCCCATAATTAATGGCCCCTTCATTAATACAATTTATAACTTAGCCGGCGAGCCCTTTGCCGGCTTAACCGGGAAGAATGGGAAACACATACCGCATTCCTCTTTTTCTGGCCGAGGGTATTTTTCAGAGCCATCGCCAAGGGGATGGGAAGGAGATGAAGCACTTAAAGGCAGTAAACTTTTCAACGTCTTCAAAGCGATAGGATCGACGGGCGCTTTCAGCATGAAACTTGCCTCCTAGCTTTTCCCCGCCTCTGATTTAAAGGGAGATCGTATAATTACCGTGTGTACGGAGTGACGTTGTTTAACGCGGAGGAAGTTACGTTTTTATGCGGCTTTTATGGAAGCGACGATCCATCGCTGGGAAGGTTTGATCGCGGAGTGGAGGAGGAGATAATGCGAACCGATATCGAATAGAAAATCCACGTTTTCGAGGTAATCGATGCGAGCCGCGCGATGATCGAATTGGAATTATCTCGAGCGACGGGAGGTTTTAATTTTTTTTTTATATCATCGGGAAAATTGTACGACTAGCTGGCGCACGATCGGATAATGTTATCAACGTAGCAAGGCGGGAACAATTGTGCAAACTCGAGGAAAGATTTATATTCCATCGATCCTTCGAAACGAAAAAAAAAAAAAAAGAGGGGGCGCGCGCGAGATTCGGCGAGGTTCGAAATGAATTACGCGCGGCGCGTTTATCGGCTCACTTATCTTCGGGACACAAATTTTCGGGGCCGAGCACACAGTCGCATTAACTATGTTCATAGATCTCCAACAGAGACATCGGGGTACTTTATCTCGAGGTTGGCATTTTTGAAAATATTTAGTGTCTACCACGGATACCCGATAAATTCGTAGGGCCATTCGAACGCCGCGCGGAATTGCGTGTAGCGACGAGTCGATATCGTACACGGCGTTCAAAATTTTAATGCCGCGCTCGCGCTTTAATGCAAAGCTAAATCGAGCGCCGACTAACGGACGTAGAATTGATTACGTGGAAAATAAACCCAAGCGTATTCTTTTCCATCGCGAAAGTAACGAAATTGCGAGTTTTATTTAATTTTTTTAGATTTCGTTTCTCCTTATTTTAGCCTACCTGCAGGTAGTACACGACCGAGTGCCAATCCTTCTCTTGCACCGCATGATTAATTAAACTGCGCTCTATCCTCGTACTGTATTTTCATCGTGCACTTTTGTAGAGGATTAACAGCTTTAAATCCCACGTCACCGTCGTCAAATCGTTAGCCACTCCAGAGCAACCTGCTCAAAGCCTTGCTGAATCCAAAAGCGCAATTTATCCTGTTTTTATATCATCGCCATACAGCATCGTATAAAAACATCTTTGTCCAAAAATGGAACGACGTTTCGGTCTCTCAGCAAAACCCTTATCGAGCTTCCGCAAAAATACGCACCGCCATCGGAGGTACAAAATACACATTATTATTACATAAACGAAGCTCGCGTTAAAGCAGCCTCGCACCCTTACGTCGCTCCAATTTTTTCAACTTTTCGATTCAACGATCTTTCAAGAACAATCCACGAATTCTGCTCCTCTCGAGCATCCTACTCGCACACTCTACATTTTAATCCTCCATCCGGATTTTTTAATTCTCATAATATATATTCGACGCGGTCTTAATTAATTCTTTTTTAAGATCTCTCAATTCTTCGAAAATTCCCTTTTCATTTAAACTCCAATTCTAATTCTATAACCAATTTCAATTCTCCCGGAGTTAGTATATCAACCCTTTTCCTTGGAATCATAGTAATTTAGGAACCGATGGCTTCCTCCCCAATTCTTCCACACCCTCGCATACATCGGCGCCGGTCGCCATTTAAATACGTATCCCTGGTTTATAGACGCTCCATATTCCTGATAGGTGGTAACTGCCGCGCTACGTATCGATACGCGGAATTGGCCGATATGTGGGTCAAGAATGTAGCCCCGCGGGGGCGGCGTGGCGAGGGGCGGGACGATAAGTCAGGGAGGCCGCGATTCGAGGGGCGACATTTATTGCGAGGAAATAATGAACCGGGAAAACGGCATCGAGCGGGCGCAGCGCGGCTCGTGTTTCTCCTTAGAGGAGCGGAGGACGTTTGGAAAAGCCACTCGGCGGCGAGATCCATTACCAGACATGCCGGAGGATGGCCATAAGGTTGATTAAGGGAATTTTTGAGGGCACTCCGAGGGTGAGTACAAGGGAAAGGCATTACGCGCGTGTGCCCCGTGCACCCTTTGTACATTGCCCCGTTTTAATTTCGCAACTTACTCCGATCCTTCGGAAGTAGAAGGTACATAAGGCCGGGGGGAGGCTGTGTATCTTCGGTTTTGTTCCTTGGGAGGGACTCGAGGGCCGAACTTTCCTCGAATTAAGCTCCCGGGGCTGTCGAAATTGGCCGATCGCGAGCGCATCGATTTTACGAGGGCGATTTGGAAGATTGCGCGAAGACTACGCTCGTCGAAAGGATCAGGCGGGTGGGATTTATGCTTGGATTCGCGATGGATCGGGGAAGGTAGGGCGGTGTGAAAACTCTCGATCGATGCTCGAGGTCGCGCGCGATGCCCCGGGTATCCCAGTTCTTGCGCATCGACGCGCATCGCGATTTGGGGTTTGATTATGTGGCCGCGTGAAAATACTCGAGGCGAGAATGGATAAATATTCTAAGGTAATGTAATTGCGTAAAATCGAAAAAAGAGTGTTTGGGCTATGAGGCGATGGAAGACGAAGAGCCACGGAGAGCAGAGAATTGGAGAGTCAGAGTTGCGGAGCAGAATCAGAGTCAGAGTCAGAGAGCGGAGCAAAGATCGATCGATCCCCACGATTGTATCTTGAGGCAACCACTGGATTTTTTTGCTATCGATTCGATGACTTCGCTTGCCGCAAAATCTTCCTTCGCGCTTGTCGTTTGCGCTCGCAAAGGGAAAAAGGGGAAGTGGAACGAGCCTCCGGGGCGTTTTCCCGCATAAACGGATATTCATTTTAACGTATTAGCCGTGTGCCGAGTAAGGAAATGCGGTTACCGCAGTGGAACTCGGCGGTGCAATTAACTGCGGACGTTTTTCCGCGGGCTACGGCAAAAATTCATCCGGCGCTTTGACGTAACCGCGATAATTTCCGCAAAACAGCGATCCATCGGCTAATTAACCATCGACTCTTGGCCGTTAAGAAATTTCCTCCGGCACGCTTCTAATTTCCGTAATCGAAAGGCGCGGGGGAAAATGAAGCGAGATTAAGAAAACTAGTGCGCCCTGTTACATCGCATTTTACTTTACGATATTAAAACCACGTTTACTTAGAAGAACGGTTTTTCGCGGAAAATCCAATAATAAATATCCGGGGCTCGTAAATGATGATTCAAAACTCTTCGTTGGGAAGACACTTTTGTTCGGGAAACTAAATTTCAAAAAATGTACGATATTCGCAAACGATCGTTTAAAATTTCCTTTACTTCTAACAAGAAAGCATTGTGCGAGAAGAAACGTTCTCGAGGCCCGACGGTGAGCGAGAGAGGGGAAGAAATTTGGGAGGAGCACTTCTGCGGGGCTCGGTGAAATTCTCGAAGGGAGTCGAAGGGGGGGAATTGCGATTTTTCTTAGGGAGTTGAAAAATGCACGCTCCCACGAGGAAAATATCCGTTCCAAAACACAGCTTTACCGACTGTCCGTGGTAATACCTTGTACCAAATAACTTTTCCCGCAAAGTTTTCCGCGTCGAACTTTTTCCTCGTCACGGACTTTAACACCATCCTTCCACGTAACTCTCCGGCTCGGAGTTCTTCTCGAAGCGCATCAATGGGTATTAATTTAGGAGTTCCGCTCTTCCATTTGGTAACCGCGGCTCCAGCACTGGAAACGCCTCCTCTTTCCTCCTGGCCGGGAAAAAGGAAAACTATTTCGTCGAATCACTCGGCTAATCTAAGAAAGTTCCGTGGAATTGTTCTATTCGAGAGTGAGATTCAAAATTCGAGGGGATCCGCGAGGCGGATCGAAACGTTCGAGGCGCCCAACGCGCATCTCGCCCAACTTTTTTCATCGCGTGGTATGAAATGAAATTCGTTTCCCTCGTCAGGACAACTGCTTTTGACGGTTCGTACTGCGGTATCCCGGCTTGCGTGACTCTTTATCATCGCACGGATGGTTTTCACGGACGTGGAATGGGCGCTGGTTGGAATTACCGCCAAGGAACGAAAGCGGATATTAGGATTTCCTACCTTACGATTTACACGTTATCTCATTGTTGCTATGAAGATTGTATGCTCCTAAATACTGCTGATGATTGAAAAAGGGCCTACAAGAATTTATAGTAAAAATGTATATTCTATACTTAGCGCGTGGACTTTGTTACGAATATAATCGTAAATTAAATAAAAATGTATCGCGTGACAAAGAACAACATATTGTCACACATTTGAACAACAAAGTACGAAGAAAATCGCTCGATGTTCGTGATTTATGATACCGAATATGAGACTTACAAAATTTATTTTACGGATAAAACAGATTTCAATCGATATATCGATTAGGTTATCAGCGTCTCTCCACTGAGCAGAAATCGGAAATATCCTTCGGGAAAAGCCTCGTGAATCGCAACTTTCGGGATTAACCGCTTAACTAAAAGTATAATGAGTCCGCGTAATGGCGAGGATTGCAACGATTTCGCCATTTCTTTCTCGAGGACGCTTCTGGCCGGCACATTGTCCGGTAGGACAATCGAGCCTCGGCTCCCCGGCGCTTCGTCATTCGAGGCCACCTCTGCTCCTTAAAAGCTGCTCTCGAGGCCGGACTTTTCTCACCCTGACGTCTGAGCGACAAATTGAGGCTAGCCGGACGATTTCTTCTTCCGTGTAAACTTACCAGCCGATGACCAGCCGGACCCTCTAATGGAACGACGCTCGTCATTCTGACGCGTCGAGTCATTTGTATTGTCGAGGTCGTGGCCTCGGATTTGTTCGATCATCGCCAGGTCGAGGAAAGTCCCTGGAAAAATTCGAAATGCACGATTCTGTAAAAGCTCAAGGTATACCAAGAAATGTACTCGATTTCTGACTGGCAAACGGTTATGTACTTTCCTTATTCGAGCCTTTATACTCGATATGGCATACGTGAACTTAAGCGTATTTACAGAGATTAATATATTTCACGAACGATTACACAACATGTTTGGAGAATTGTATTGCGAGGCTATCCGAAATTAGACACGCCATTGAAAATCATTATCGTACATTGTCGCGTGAAAAATCAAATATCGACAGAGCGGCACATTTCATCGGTTATAATTTTGTACGTATTTCACGGTGCGGAAGAAATAATGCGGAGATTTTCGATAATAATGTCGAAAAGCAATGGCCAATACGTGTCAGCCGAGATAATTAGCATTTTACATTTTGCATGGGACGGTGTATGAAGTGGACGATAAACATAAACGGGAGAAATCAGAGCTCGGTGTGTACAACGAAATTACAATACAATTCGCATATTCCAGAAGCGTGACTTAATTTAAATCCGCGATATATTACCAGCATCGGGGCTAACTCCGGGGCGGGGAGAAATTTACATTGCGCGCACTGTTTGGACAGTTAATTTTCCACAGTTACCGATTTTCATCCGTATATCGAGCTTAACAAACGCGGCGAATAGATTGCGCGAGCACTCGTGTCGCTAAGCGCGTCACAAAAACCGAACGAAGCCTTGATTGACACTTTTGAAATCGCGACCGAAGGCAAACGTGCAATACGGATTTGCGTATTTATGAAGCAAAATAAATTTTTATACCCGAGAAAAAAGCACGGTCAATAGAATATTTGCGCGTGAAATACAAAATGCGTCGTCATTCGGAGCGAAAATCCATTACGATTTCCAATGCCTCCAAGTGAACGTAGTTAAATACAGGCTGGTTATTAACTCTGAGAATCGACGCTACTCCTTTGTCAATAACGCAAATGGTATAAATTCTTGTAAAAAGTTGTCCTTCGATCGGAGAAGGATTTTTTTAAAACAATAAACAAATTTAAAACTCTGAATCGAATTGAACGATCACAGAACTCTTAGTAATGGTATTGATTCTCGGTTAAATTCTTTCAAAGAACAGTTTATTCTTCAACCGGAAAAGAGTTTGTAAAAATCTTCGAGCGCAAGATTTTTATACACGCGCGTATCAACGACAATAGGATACTTCCGTTAAAAACATTTAACCCAAGTTGTCCGCATTGTAGCCCAAATTCCCGAACACGCCCACTCTTTCCTTTCTAATCGAAAGAATAAAACTTTTACTCCGCCAACGTGCTCGGCTTCCAAGAAACCGCTCTAGAATCGATGTATCCTAGAAACTAGCCGCCAACCGCCCCTTGCACGGCAAATCGAGAATTCTCGGAAAATGCATACCAATTCGATGTCTTTATACGTTCTATCAACGAAAAACAAATTTCCTTCGACAATTTTAAAAACTCGCACATTCACACATCGCATATCACATCGAGACATCTATTCGCATTACACGAGCAAGTGGAAGACAGGAGAAGCCCGCTTTAAAGGTATCCATATGATTCATCGAATTCCCTCGTGAATTCTATAACCGCCCTTCGACAATTCGAAGAAAAAAATCAGTCTTATTCACGGTTTTGCACGCGCTCCTGCCTATAGAGAGTTAACATGAAAAATCCCGTTGATTGCAAAAGCAGGAGAAGCGTCTATCCTCCTCATTCCAATTAAAAGCGTAAAACCCGAAGTCCCTCGACGTGCTCCGATTGTAAGAAAGCGCGTTCGGATGTTAGGCCCATTCGACAGCGGGCATTTAACGCCTCCAAGGGCGCAAAGAGGAGAATTCCTCGAGGGATGTATAACCAATTCGAAGTGCCCCAACGTGGATTCCGTTTACGACTACGCGCGGCCCGAAGTCATTTACCAAGATTCGCCGCAAGGCGGACTCGAAATTCCGGGCATTATTTCCCGGGGCAAGCCGCAGACATTCCACGGTATCATCAAGTTCGATGCGCCGTCGGATCTCCAATGGCGTAACTAATTCGAGGAAGAATTTTGCTGATCGGCGCGAACCACCTAAGGAGACTTCGCGCCAGCCGTGATTGTTTCATGGAACAATGGAGTTCGGAAGTTTCATCGGCGGTGCCTCTTCAATGGCAATTCGAGACGCGATACACGTTGTGTTTGACGATTAAACGGAACGTTAACTGGAAGCGCCGAGGAGCGAATTATATATCGCGAGGGCTCGGGGATGAAGCGGGAGGGAAATGGGATAAAAGGGATCGGGTGTTTCGTCGCTCGAAAGACACGTTTAACCTACGTGACGGACATAATTAACCTTTGCAAGAGGGATGCGCTAAAAAAAACCCTCCGCGTTATGCGCGGATCATTTTTATAGCTGAATTATACAGCGGTGAATTCCGTCTCTAGGGCGTGAAAAAGCGTGGAGAAGTTTGATCGCTTGTCCAAATAAAGTTCTATAGGATTCGCGTAAGATACTCGCACTTTGCTTATGCGGAAGATTAAAAGGACGCACCGTGTAAACTCCATTCTGGTTTATCTCAATGAGTACTTAAAAGTACTCGATCCCAGGACATATACCTATGCATATCCTGATATACATCCTATACACCCGATACATACCTCTTCTACATCCCAGGCGTAGATCCGAATATCCCCAGGATCGTTCAAAAGAATTCCACAAAAATCCATCCCGGCGGGCAAGTATTCGCGTTAATCCCCGGCCAGCTCTCATCCCCCGCAGGATCGATCGCGAGGCTCGTACTTTTGACCCTCCTTTGAATATTTTCCGGCCCTCGACTCTCCAGGCCCCCTCCCCCTTAATTCCCCGCAAAGGGAAGAAGTCGGGCGCGCCGCAGTTGCAGCTCGCGGTTATCGACGTTTCCAGGATCGCCATAATGCGACTTCCCGATATTCTACCAGCGATTTCTCAAAGAGCGGAGGAGGAGGAGGAGGAGGAGGAGGGCGAGGGGAATAAGTCCTGGAAAGTTCTTTTCCGAAGGCGGGACGGATGAACGATCGTTAAGCCCCTAAGAGGGCTTATCGGGGGGGGAGGGGGGGGAGGAAGGTGGAAATTTTCGGCCTGGCGGCCCTTTATTCCCGCGGAAACCGCTTGATTATCCTGCCTGGAAAGTCTCTCCTCTGGCTCCCGAGATACCGCCAGGCCGTATATGCGGGAGGCACTTCCACTTCGGCATAACCGGCTGTTTACCGTGTTTGCGGTATTCCCCCGGAGAAAGTTTAAGCCCCGTTTACAGTGCACCGCCGCAGGAACGTAAAGACGGAGCCTGATAATGGGGGAGAGGGGGGGGAGAGAAGGGCCCGCGGATTAATTCGCCGGGGCTAAAGGCTGGAGTTAGTCGTTCCATTATTCCTCTCTCCTCTTCAGGGACTTTCCGTCGATCTTCGCCGGAAGCCGGCTGTTTGCCGTAAGTCTTCCGCACGGGATACACCGACGCCTTCGTTTCCGCCCTTCGCCCGACGCGCTGGCGGCCAGTGGAGATTTGATCGAGCCGCGGGAAGGAACGGATTGATTTGTCCTTTGATACGAGACCCGTGGGAACGAGGGGTCGGTGGTTTATTAGAGAGATCGATGTACCGCCTAGTCGAGCTTTTTTTTGAGACTTTTCGTGACTCTACCGTGGAGTGTGAATCGATATATTGATCCGTTCATTTGATTATAATACTAGGAGTATCGATATATCGATCCGTTTATTTGATTATGATACTAGGAATATCGCTTATACTATTTACACCTCTTTACTCCCAAGCATCGCACACTTTTCCATACGCACCACGAACGAACCTAAATCGAGAAACAAAATCGGATTTATAAAAACGCACGATACTCGCGAAGGATCCCTTAAAATCATATTCCCCTCACGTTGGTTCTACCCCCGAGGGAGGGGAAGGTCGCGGGGCTCATTAAAAACACGGTTAATTTCCCCCCGCATTCGCGCCAGGTCTCTCGAAAGACTTCATCGAAACGCCCCGACGTAAACCTCGCGATCGTCCTTGCCCGACCCTCGAAGGGTCACGACGCCGCTGTCCTTCACGCGCGGCTCCATTAAATCGGAATCGATCACAACGAAACCAAAAGGAATCCGTAAATATGCGCGATGGCGGGGGAGCGGCGGGCAACTACCCTCGTTTCCTTTTAGCGTCCACGTCTCGTAAATCATGCAGGCGCCGGGGCTTTCCATCGGATAAAATTCGCAGGTATTTGTTGGAAGGAAATTGTTTCTATCGGCTGGCAGTAGGGCGAAGGGCGTTAGCAGGAGGAGGAGGAGGAGGAGGAGGAGGAGGAGCGGCGAGAGGAGCAGCGCTGGAATTCGATCATTGTTCCCTCGCGCCGATTTTAATTGAAACGACGCGCGAAGGTACACATAAAACCTGACCCACGGCACGCGCCATGGTGTCGGCTTCAATATTTGCGCCCAAGTGCGGGAATCGCGATCGCGGTGAACCCTCCTCCCCCCTGCGCCCAAGGGCGCCCACTGAGCTTTGTTTAACCGGTTTTATTTGTATCGCATTTCGCCCCCCGCGGCCTCCCCCGCCCCTCCTCTCGAGCTTTTCAACCCCGCGGCCGCCTCGATGCGCCAAAATATTCCCCCGGATTTCGACCGGCTCGCCCCTCTAAATACAAATAAATCCGCTTCCTGGCTCGACTCTGCCGAGTTACGCGGCGCTAAATACCGGCCAGAATGTCCTCCGCTTGGACAGCCGACCAGCGCCGAACCGTGTCCACATGGGCCGAATTAAAAAGCAAAGAGAGGACCCTCGAGCGGGCGCCGATTCCCGACGAGAGAAATCCGCTTCGAGTGGCCTCCTTAAACTCGATCGGCGGTACGTGGAAAAACACCGAGGCTGGATATCGCGTCGATGTGAATTACGTCGACGGTTGTCCGCTGTGACCAACGATGAAGGATACTTTGAATCGTGATTTTTATGAGTTTTCACGATAAAACCAACGAGGATCATTTTTAGGAGAGTATTTTAACAGTAATGTAAGTTTATATTTATGGAGGATTTTTTGAGATTTTCCACGAGTCTATTGTAGAGTGTGAATCGTTCCATCGACTCGTCGATATCTCTTCTTAACAGGCTCTTTCTTTAAGGATGTACGTTCTGTACATGGATTCATCCAGAAAATGGCTCGTAGGTTTAGAGTTAATAGCACACCGCCACGCTCCTAATTCTCGACCCAGTTACCTTACTATCCTCGTGGCCTACATAACGCGTATACGTACAACCCGCGGCCAATTATACTCGAACTTTCCAAGCGAATCAACGGAGCAGGGGCAAGAAAGAACGGCTCCCTGGAAATAACCTATATCCTTGAAATCGAGAAATCGGCCGAGTAATCGAGCCGTAGCCAGAGCGCAATCCCCGCATTCGTCGCGATTAATTCCCCAGGCACGGTATTCGGATGCGATCTGGCGGACGTGAGAAGCCGGGAGTAATTACGCGGTCAGGCACTAAAAGCTGCAGTAAGGACACTGGCGGGATGGCAGCAGGTCGAAAGAGATTCTAACCGGGGCCTGCGGACGGGCCGCCATTTGCTGGGAGACATCCGAAGGCGCGGCTACAAACTAAGTTGTCGAAACTCCCTGGCAGCCCTCAAACCGAGGGAACATCGAGGCAAGTGACATTCTGCAGGAACGTGGAGGGATTAGCGCAGTTTCTCATGCCAGTTTCGTGACTCCCGCCTCCGGAGCGGTTTAATTGTGTACACGTATACGCCCTGGCGAGGGCCAGGGCGCGAGGTATTTGCGAGCTGCATGCCGGCCTTTGATATTCAAAACTGGCTGCAAGAAATTCAGCCGTCTACGTGACGTTCGCCCAACTTACACCTGCGGCTCCACGAAATCACTTCGCGGATTTTGGCGCCGCGCGACCTTAGCGTTTGTTTAACCCGCGGAACCGCTTTCTGGGGTGATTTTTGGAGGTGTGCGCAGGCACACGAGGATATACGCGGATCGATGAGATTTAGTTACTTGGTATAGATAAAATACGATGGTCATAGCCAGCACATCTATACACTTACGGTGATACTCCCTCTGATCTTTCCGGAGTTAAATATTATTATACGATTTGAGATATTATTCATCGCCAGGAGCACTTTTTATCGAGGCTATTCGTTTGAATTAGAATCGAATTCAAGTGGAATGACCACGCGTTCGGTGGTCGTGGTGTTTAACTCTCGTAGATCTTTAGAGGGTGGCGGTTAGATTAGTATAAATGAATGTACAGCAACTACATGGCTCCAGCATAGTTTGTATTAGGATAGAAGACCTCCATGTGGATATACGAGAATTCTTGACAAGGTTTCAGGTTTGTGCGATTACCCTTAGAATTAGTCCACGGCTCTGTTGGTTTTTTTGAATTTTGCGATGGCACGAGTAGTGTGTCTCTCTTTAAAAGTCTCTTAAAGAGCACGCTTCGCTAGCGTAACTCTTAAAAATATATATACAAAGTTACGATTCCGTCGTTCTTTTTTTTTTTAACTCTTCCCATTCGCTTATAATAATTTTGAATTTCTCCCCATCGTTAAACTTATCCGATCCCATATTTACCTGCGCGCACGGAGTTTTATTCGCTGACATGCTCCGCCGATTTGCGTGGACTCGTAAAATCTTCTCCTAAGGTCGGTATAAACGTTCACGATAAAGGAACGAAGTACAAAATTCCGTGTAAGACTGGGAAAGAACTTTAAAGATTTCAGACTGTCTTTATGGTATTTTCGTTATCAAGTGGCTCTTGCCAACTCGGGCTCTGTTTGCATACATGCATAAAACGTGAAAGGTGTCCCCAACTTTCTAAGGCCCTTACCTTGTACTAATGGCCAGGCCGGACTTAAAGTGGAGAAAGAGCAAAGTTGCCGGAAAGATATTTACCTCGGTTTAAAACAATAATTAGATGCACGCGAATTCCACGTTAAATCGGGCTCATCGCGGCGTAATTACAACTTGTACGTCATTCGTTTTAATGCCAAAGTTAAATTTAATGTCAAAGTTAAGGTAATTAACACGAATGTCAACGGTCGCGATAACGGATCGTATCGGAATATTAGCGTATTTACATCCTTGTTATTTACCCAAAATCACATCTTTCGTTCGTTAATAAATAGAATTAAAAGTGATTGTACGCGTTATCACGGATATCATTATTTGAGCCGTAAATAAAATACGGTATCGAGCTTCGCAAAATACAGCGCGGAGACCAAGTTTAGCGAACTTTGTCACGGTGTTTGTTCGGGAAGATTAAATGGCCGGGATTCGAACTAAAATCGTCGAAGTGTATTTTGGACATGCTTTCCACGAAGAGCGGCCATAAATCAACGATCTCCACTTACGAGGACCGAAAATAAATTCTTCTCGGGCGCCGCTAAACAGCGTTGATTGTTACATTGTTAGTAAGCGAGTTGAGAAAGTTTCGGCTAAACTGGAACACGCGCGGACAATGAAAACTCCACGGAAACAGGGTGGAATATCTGTTGTCGTGGCATCCTAAAATTTTGCTGCCGGCGCGTATCAGTTTTGATGGAATTCCCTCCCGCTTATTCACAATCGACGCGTCCCTCCGACTCTGACCTCTTATTTTCTTCCTCCGAACATCCAACATTCTAGCCTAATTAATCCCATTACTCTTTACTAGCAGAAGATAAATCACTGCCGATAAAATAATCTAAAACGACAAGTGTAGCGCGTCTATTATTTCCTTGTAAAACGAGAGAAACCTGATATTTCTATTCGGAAGCGCGCCATCGACGACGTTTAAGCCAGTCGCAACCTTGATGCGACAACCTCCAAATCTCCTCTCTCTCTCTCCCTCGCTTTCTCCAAACGGTTAACGCAGTTCCGTAATTGCTTTCACAGCCGACTGCCGCGTGGCGTGCATTCGGCAGTGTATATGCAACGTTCTCGAGTCAGAAATTGCGTTTGCTCGCGCGAACGGCCCGCGATAGTGTTTATTTTCCCCGTGGGCAAACTTGATCTCGCACAATCGCAAGACAAACTGGCCAGAAATGACGTCAGAATCGGCGTCGTTCATTAATCGATTCGCCATCGAAGACCCGCACGATGCATCGTGGCAGTCGCTCCTCGTCTCCTAGGAAATCCGACGCCCTTCGACCATCGAGAGATTTCGAGGAACCCAATACGCTAGACCAACCCGAGAATAAACTGTATAATACACGGTGGTGGAATTTAATTCTAAAAATCAACCCTTTTACCACTGCGCGCAACGACAGTAAAGAAATGTGCTCGTTGCTCGAATAAGACCACGATGCTGGCCGATGCGAATAAACGGGCCGTGTTTTGCTTATTTGAAACGCGCGGCCAGGACCAATTTATGAGCCGGCCCGATTGAATCGTACGTCCTGGAACTGTCCGAATGGCGAGGGCGCTTGAAAAAATACCATCCTGTTTTTAAAAAGCACCGGCATGTTTATACGCGTTACCCACGATTTTTGCGCCGGTTCATCTTGGAAAGTTGCAGCACCAAAATCACGAGGCCTTTTCGATCGATCGGCCGCTGTTTGCACGAGTGGCATTAAGAATTCGCCGATCGATCCGTCGAGTTTCCTCGTCTTAAAGGTACCCTCCTCGTACGTGCGAAGGCGTAAAGCGCGTTTCATAACGCGTGAAAAATATTCGAGCAGCGAATTTAACACCGAGAAGCGACGGGCGCGCTCGTATAAACGCATGGACGATGGGACCTTGTTTCGGGGATATATTGTGTTTTACGTCCTAATAATTCCCCCCGCGAGGATAGGCAGGACGCAGCTCGTTTCCTTGTTTATTTAAAAGCTTCAGAGATCTCGCGAGAGGGCGTTACGCAGCCGTGAACATAATTGCGTTTCGTTTCCACGTTGTATTCGTATAACGAGTAAGGGAGTTCGTCTTCCGTACTCGTTGAGATTTATGTACCATTATACGGTATATCCGGGTTTCTATTAACACTAAACCTACCAGCGACTGTCCGGCCATATTTATGCATATCGCGTGTTTCCTTAAAGAAAATCTTTACTAAAAATGAATATCGACAGATCGATAGAATGACCGACACACCGCAGTAGAATCGTGGAAAATCTCCATAAATGCTCGACCAATTCTTCCAAAAAACGACTGACCAGTCATTTCGATCACTTCTATAGATTTAATGCTAATGTAATAATTTACGTGACATTTACATTTTTATTTCGTCGAACCTGCGGATTCGTGTATAAGCAAAGGGCGATTTTCCCGGAGGTTCGCATCGCGGCTAGAAAACGAACGAACCGTCAATGGCGGCCGGTCAATTCGCGAAAAAGTCGATTCCCGAGTTGCGAGCTACGAAAGTATCCGCCGTTTTGGCGGCTATTGCCTACGCCCACGTCGGGATTTATCGGTGTGTTTTTACGCGACAATTTCATCTTGTCACGCGATGCACCCCCCCTCCGCCCCTCGCCCCCTCTCGCGGGGCCCCTAAATTCTCGCCAAGTTTATTGCCAGCAACACGACACATTTTCCGCCGTCATAAAATCCAAGCCGCACCCTAAAGGTCTTTTATGCCGTAAAAACCGGCGTAAAGTCGGCCTCATCGGCTTTTATCAATTCGGGAGAAACCCTGAGCACCGACTGAGGCACGGAAATGCATGACAATGGTACGTGCGCAAGATGTTTCCGAAAGGAAACGCTGGTAAATCATTCTAAGAACATGGGCCCCCCTCCTGGGACTTATCGATCTTCTTTTTTTTCAAATTCATTTTTCACCACCAACTGCTAAGGTCATTTGGCCTAGGACCTACTGTTTAAGGTGGGTTCTAATTTGTAGGAGGAGAAGTGAGATGAGAAATAAAAGAAAGGAAAGAATGGTAGAGTCTCGTTTCCAGTTACCAATTTCTTTCTACGCCTCGATCGTTGGGTTCGTTCTTCCTAGGATGGAACTCGGCGCCTTGCAGGCGACAATTCGATCTTCTCACACGCACGAAACCTTAAATCCTCGGCGAGTTCATCGCGTGTAACGCGATACAAGGCGCGGGACGCCATGAAATCCAGTCACGCCTAGGAGGCGTCTTTATGACGCGGGAATGACGCAAATCCAGTCTTTCAGTCGCGAGCACGGCTTCCTGGGCGCACGAGAAAGATTTCGCGATGCAATTAACATAATCGCTCCCCGTTATATCTCTCTTGGTAAACGTCTGAGAATAAAATTGTGGAACGTGAAGGTGTCCCAAAGGTGATCTCATTAACAATTACATTATACAATACATTACATCACATCTCATAAAAAAATCTCATCTCGGTATATATACGAGATGCATATCGTAAAAGTTCATAACGATGCTCGCTGCTGATGGTTTAAAATATTTTTCTTGAATTAACCAGCTGTATATAGATATAGATATAATTATTTCTACATCGTCCGTAAATACGAGAATCCCATGATAACGTGCCGCGAGTATCGTAGGACGCCATTAACGGAATCGCGTTGCACGGGATTTAGAAAGCGCATTGGGGCACCTGCCAACGCATTCTAGGAATCTCGATTCATGACGGGTCGCGTCGTTTGTATCCATAAAAGCCGGTCATTGGCTTGAGCTCCCTTTATGCACCTGGAATGTCATATAGGCCCCTCGGTGAACGATAACCACGGCTTTACACCTTGGCTGTATTGCCGACCGCCAGGAATCAATCATCGTGGCTAATTGCATTTCAATCTGTCGCGTACTTTAGACGCATGACTCGTGGATGAAATACGCGAGCTGTATAACGAACTCCGAATCATAAGATAATCCTTATCGTTCACGATACTTACATCCAAACGCGTTATGTCCGATAGCAGAATTTAGTGACACGGTTACCAGTTTGATTTCTGATCGGGCAAAGTACTACGATAAAAAGTCCTTTTGTACGCGAACTCAATATTATATAATATTCTCCCAACCGCGTGTAAAATGCGATTTAACTTTAAGAAGACTTTAAGAAGATATATATACGAGAGATCGATATATTTATATAACAGAGATTTACGTATTTTATCGACCGCGTGTAAATCGTGATTCGACTCCAAGAAGGCACGCTTGAGTTATCGAAGCTGCGTCGCGACTATTCGCGGAAATAGAGGGACCAACAGTTGTCGTTGGCAGGCCGATATCTCGTGGAACGAGATACGGACGTAGGGACGTAAAGCTGGACAGTCGGTTTCGGAGGTGCGCCACGACACGTTGCGGGTTACGACGCCTTAGAGGAAGTTTGACGACGGAAACGCCCGATGCTATGGTGCGCTTAAGTCGGTTTTAAGACGCCGTTAATCACATTTCGTCACTTACCAGCACTTACATCGACCCGATTGGATGTGCCTTTAATCGAATAAGCCGTACAATCCGTAGCCCTGCTCCCACGTCCGTTTCTTTCCACCCCACGTTCTTACAATCGCACTCGCTACAAAAAGGAAATCCGCCCCGTCCTATTTACCCCCACTCGAGACAACCCATTACGCGATTTATTCGATTTTCATCCCTCCAAAGAGTAAAGCACCATAACAAATTGCCCCGTCCGAACGCTCACCGTTAATTTCCACGTAATTGGTTAATTCGCCTTTCAGTCCTCCAAACTACTTTTAAGCAAATTACAAGTCCTCTGGCTGCAAGAACCGGCTGTCCTCCCTTTTGCTAGGAAGCGTCGTTTCGGCGAGGAAGGCGGGAGAAAGAAAAAAATAATCCGCGCCACGCGAGCCAAACTCGGCAAGAATCCCCGCTTACTTTAAAACAGATTGCCGCGGCTTTTCCCGCGATGGCGCGATAAAGTCGACATCAAACGTATCCCCGGCTGATTCCGGAAACTTAAATCTCACCGGGCCGTCCACCTCTCGCAACTTGACCCACGTCATAAAAGCCGGTTCGCCCTCGAGGAGGGCGCCTTTATGCCGGGGCGGCGACGCAAAGCCGGTGGCCCATCGTGGAGGCCGCAAGTGCGCCCAGCTTGGGAGGCGCTACCGCGAGGAAAGGACGCGCTCCGTGCAAAGCAAGCAAATTCTATCCTCCTCCTCCCCCTTTGCTCCACCTCTTCATACTCCTCCTCCTTCCATTTCTCCCCATGCTCTTCTTTCCGCTTCTCCTCATCCTCCTCCTCCTCCTCGTGCTTCTGGTGCCGCTCCTTCCCTCCTTCATCCGCCTCTCGTGCTCCCCTCCTTCCCCCACCTACGAGGATCATCGTAAAAATCGCACAAAGGGCCGCAGATTTTACGATGCCGCGTGTATCGATCAAACGTCACGTTGAACTCCGTTGGAAGCTGGCGTAATTCATGGACGACCAACGCTTGGCAACCGCCGGGCGAAAAATACTGATAAACGGAAGGATGGTTTATTGTAGCGGGAATCGTGGCGATTGTACGATGGGGGATCTGGTGTGGAGGATGTTATGGTGTATTGGGAGGTTGTGGAGACAGGTAGTGAAGGCTAAAGTCGATGTATCGAGGAATCGTAAGAGGATGTATAACCGTGGTGAGGACAGAGGCGTATGATTAAGAATTCGGTTTAATTCTGGATTCATCCTCGACTCGATCCTTCGCGTTAATCCTCGCCATCCTTGTTAGTTGCATTAGGGAGTAATATAACAACGCTATGCGGTTATCGTTGGAATTCGAACGCGATATATCATTAGAGCACTTTGATCCTCGCTTAATCCTCATCCTGAACCCGATCCTTCGGTTTAATCCTCAAACACGAATATCCGTGTTAGTTATAATAGGGAGTAACGCAAAAACAGTATATGGTTATCATTAGAATTTGAATTGGTAATCCTGAAAGCAGTGCTTTCCAAAATGCGCGCCACCGCTTCTTGGTTGCTTCAATGTGAAATGGCGAAAACAAAGCGAGGGAGAAGATTGTTTTTGGCAAGGTTCCTCTACTTCGATAACCACATCGTTCAATCGTGCGCGTATAAGTTCTCGCGAGACAAACCATCGCCTTATTTACTCCAAAGTAAATCCTAATTAACTTCCTTATACATTCCTGCAGTCCGCGATTCTTTTTTAGATTACGAACAGGGGCGTTGAGCAACGAAGGGGGCGCTGGCTTCGAAAAGTTTGTAAAACAACGCTTCGAAGGAACGAAGCCACGCACCGGGATGGCTCGTAAGCTGCAGCCGTATAATTTACGCGAGCTACGACCTTCCATCGACGTTTAATCAGTAGTTCCGAAAGTCGATGCGCAAACTTTCCCGTGTCCGGTCTCGAAACGTCTTCCTGGCGGAGAGCGCGCGCTTCCTTCCATTCCCTCGATTTCTTATATGACATCGCGACAAGCCATTTCGTTGGCAGCAATCGCGATGTCTGGACTTCTGCCTCGGAGCGCGCGCCGACCAGAAAGCCGAGGCGGACATCGAGAAAGTCGAAGGACGCGCGCCGACGATATCCATGGCGAGACTCGAATGGCCGCGGGGCGGAAATTTAAGAACTTGCCCGAGAATTCCTTCCATCCGAAAAAGTACGAGCCGTTATTGTTAGCGCGAACTGGAACTCGTTTTCCTTGTCCATTTATTCTCGCGGCGTACGTACCTGCCCGCCTCCCCTCCCCGCCCCTCCCTCCTCCTCGAAAATCTCATCTCCCGACAAATTTCGTTACCTGCCCACGCCAATTTCCGCGTATACTCCTCATCCCCCTTCCCTCCTCTATTCTAACCCTCGGACCGTTTTTCCTCGTTTATCCAAAAATCGAGGCGACCATTCGTCTTGGTCGAGCGGATGTTTTCATCGCGATGATCGCGGCTGTCTTTGCCGACAAAGTTACGACCGCGTGTATCGCGGCTAATATGGAATGTTAACCTTTCACTGTGTGGTCATACGACGAATTCAGGTCCAAAAAATGTCTAGTTTTCTTTATGGTCGAAAGCACTTTCGCACGTGATTTGGTTGGTAATCGTGACTCGTGATACGTAATCGATGGATTCACGTAAATAAACGCTCTCTATTCGCGTGGAAAACGAACGACAATGAGGCGCTTTAAGTCGGCATCGGGGGAGCGTACACGCGCGTTCTCTTTAAAAAATACCGGATGGTATTCTTTGAAGTGGCGTCTGCTTCCTGAAGAGCTCTACAAAGGTTGATTCAGCTTCTGAGGAAGTAGGCTTGATCTTTGTCTAGTTTGGCCGGGCTTGAACCGTAAATTGGGCCTTGGTACACGCTTCATTTAGGTCAGTCACGTCCTACGTAGTTTCAATCTGTAAAATTCACCGGATCTCTTTGAAAATTTCCTTCCTGAAAGTTTCACGGTCGAGGAAAATAACATTCGCCCGTCGTATTTCCCGAACGATCCGCGGAGCCATCCTTCCAAACGTAACTCACGGTTGTGAGAAGTGGAAGGGCGAGAGGCGCGCCAGTATTGGGGAAGGAAGAAGTTTGGCGGCCGAAAAACCGCTATATTCGAAAAAGATTAGCCACGTTTACGGTCCCTGAATCCTCCGGAATTCCTCGTGAATGCGGATCAATGGCCGTTGGGGAATTTTTTCCCACAAATTAACGCCTTCCATGCTCATATCGACGTTCCCATCCGGGACGAGGGCCTGCCCGTTATTCCAGAATTTTCCTCCCCGCGGAGTCAAAATTCAGCGGCTCACGCCATTCGTTCGGATTAGCGCGACCGAATTTTTCCACGCAATAATGCGGAAACGATTTCCGCTGTTGCGGGGCAAAGCCGTATTATGGCGCGTTATGAAAGATTTAATCGATAATCGCATCGTCGGACGGACGGATGGCGCAGGCCGAGAAACCAATTACGTAGTTTTAATTGGCCAAAGTTTGACGGGGTATCGAAACGGATTATATCTTAATTTCGGGCCGCAAGATCCTGAAAAGGTACGCCGTTTAAACATTCGGCTACGATAATGAACGTAATGGATGGAAGGACAATATTGGATATTACGCTTGTGGGCCAAGTTATGAAAGGGAGAGTATCTTGTCGTAAGATTATCGAGCTGTTCTCCTTAAACGCTCTTTAGAGTCTTCGATGTCTTCCCTTGTAGCGCACGCCTTTGGATGTATGGCTATTTTAATCGCATCCGTCGCATATCTCGTAGCGTTGACCGAACTTCGATCAAAAATCGAACTCTTTGATCGATCGTCGGTGTCTTTAAAGTATTCTTCAAAGCGTGTTTTATAACCTTCGTTGTTCCTTTATATTTTTATTAATTATTTTTATCGTTTTTATGTACATCGTCTTTATTCCCACTTGTTTATTTCTCCGTGTATGCCAAGCGGCTGCTTACCCCGTTAATAAAGTAATAATAATAATAATATTAATAGTGGCTTTTTGCCATTATTTAGTAAAAAGACAACCCCCGAGCACTCGTCCTCAAATTAATGCACGAACAAACCATGGCTCATAATTTATTCCTAATGAAGTATAATCCAAGCTTTAATATGCGTCCAGTTCTTTTCCCAACGAACGGATTAACGTTCCTGATTTTCTTCGATCGCGAGCCGAGACAAGGTGGACGTGCCTGGACGAACAAACGCACTTACCGGGGCAATAAATATCATGCTAATTTCGCAGATTGTGTCGCACGAAACTTTTTGCCGCCCGATTTATTTCCGCCACTGTACTACGCTCGTATATCATCCGTGATTATTCGAGGATATGGGGCTTCGAATAGGCGGCTCGTAATCGGGCTCTCAGCCGTTTTTGTCTAATTCCGATCGCGCGCAGGGTCACTCGGCAAAAAGGTTGGCAATGCGAAATTTATCATTGCGCACTCCAACCTTTTTCTCTCTCTGGCTCTTTTTCAAAGATCGCTCTTTTCGCAAATTAATTAGCGATCGAACGCGCGTCCTTCGATCCGATCGACCAGAAATAAGATCGTACTTGATAATTCTCGAATTTAGCTTTTTTCCGTGTGCTCTGTGAATATATTTCAATCCTTTTGGTAAACCATATTTTTTCCAAGGCCATTTTACTACATATACATATTCTAAAGGACGATGTAAAAACCCGTAGAGGCCGAAAACGAGCCTGGCTTAGAATTCGACGAGAAAGAAGGTTGACGGTGGGTCGACGGATCCTTGGCGATGGCGCCGCAAGTTCAACTCTTTACATAACCACTCAACCGCTTCCGAACTCTTTGCGCTCGAAGGACACGGCCCCGGCGAAAACACCTTATAAAACCTTATTTATGTGGCAGTAAAATCAATTTTCATCGGGTAGCCTTACAGCTGTTTGTATTGACCACGTGTGAAAAGAGCGTTTCCTCGAAAGAATTACGACCAATCGGCGGTGTGCGCACGGAAACATTTTATCGGGGACTTAAACTTTGATAAGAGACCGAGCTGACGGTGGATCGTTACTAGGTTCGAGAAGATGAAATAAAAATGTGGCTCTTTTGGTCGAGTAGTAAAACCAATGGATATTTCCAATCAGATTTCTTTATCTACCCGATTAAGAAATAAATTTGTATAAAAACACTTTGCAGATCTTTATTCCCTTGCATAGCATATACCAACGATCTATCTTTCAAGAAAGCACTTCGAGTATGGATTATACACATTCATCGCAAAGTATCAAAGTTTACTGTACAAACTTGCTCGTCGATTTTTCCATCGTATACCCATTTAACGCTACCAATAAATCGTCGTAATAACCGGGGGATCCGAGTAAAATATATTCTCGTTATTACGAACGCCAGTGAGTGGAGATAATGCAGCATTTTTCAATAAGCACGGAGGACAAGCTCGTCCGCCATTGCTCCGAATTAAACAACGATGCAGGGAGTCGAGCTTTCCGCTTGGACAGAATGCCAGTACTTATCGGCACAACCCAATTGATCGTTCGAGTGCAAGAGGCAGCCCTGATAAGATACACCGTAATGCCATTCCGCGCGAGGCTCCCTTTTGCAGGAATACATTTTCCGCTTAACCGACTATCCGCCAAATTACTCCCCGCTGCCCCCCCCAAGAAAACAATGCCGGCACCCTTAAAAAGTTCGAGCAAAGTTGCAGAAATACATTTTGTTCGACGTGACACTTTCTCGAGGAAAGTTTTCGGCGTGCCATCGGTGAGTTTTGCCAGGAACCGGGGCTAAGTTTATGAAAGCGGCGCGGCACGTCGACTGTATCGTGCTTTTTCTTAAATGTCAGTCGAACTCCGCGAGGAAGGGGGAGAAAACGAGCTTGTCCAGATCCCTACGCTTTCGAGTCGCAAATAATTCGCTAAAAACGCGGCCTGGACACGAAGCCTATGTCGAGAACAGTTGTCAAAATCGTACTACCCAAGGAGTTTTTAATACATCGCATTAAATATCTATTAAACATTAACGCAACAGTACAAACAAAAATAAACACAATCATTTTTCTAAAAAACACGAAATACAACGAATCGAAATAATAAATTCTAAGAAAACATTAAAGGTAAAAAAATCAGAGATAAGTGTATTGCTCTTTGAGTTAAGAATTATTACAAACGATGAAATAAAAATGGTATATAATATAATAACACTTTGTGATTACACGAACGACGATTTACAGATCGCCTTTATCCTTCGATATTATTTAATGGGAAGCGATCCGTTACCTCCGATCCCTCCCATTGCACCCAGAGCAAGGCGCTGTCAATTTTCCTGGCGGTGTTAGGGAGTTAACCGTGAAATCCTCGTTATTCGCACATCCAGCTGGAGCGTCTCGAGTATTCGAGGACGACGCCACAGTGTCCCGCTTCTTTCCACGGTTTCCAGACGCGGAAAAGTGGAGGGGCGCGCAATCCCACGTGGACCGTTAACGTCCCTCCCTCGGTTTCGCGAGGACCGCATAATACGTGCGAACCGCACACAATGGCCGTGCAAATTCTCACACCGGTGTTCGGTATTCTCGCTCGGTATTCGGCCGCGGGCGAGCTGCGGAGAATTGCGGGCCTCCTTGGCCTTCTCTTTGGCGGTGGCGCCGGCTCAAAGGGCAACCAGCCTCGAGAAATTCACAATCGCACGTGTAAGCGCACCCTTTCGGCCCGATGCGCCTGTGTGCGGCTTTGCGCCACGGATACGCGCCATGGAAACGCTCGAGGTTCGAATCGCACCCGCGCCTACTGACCCAGTCGGCCTTTAGCGCCGAGCCACCGAGCCGCGCAAACGGTCGGAAGTTTCTTAGAAAAATTCCATAACTATACGAGGCTGGAGTTACGAAGTTGGCGCAAGGCCTCCCTCGCGCCACGAGAATCATTATACCGGCCTTGCGCTCGAAAGTCGCCCTTTTGCATTTTAGATTTATCCTTATGCAAATTAAATTCCACTTTTCGTAACTCAAATCCTGCCTCTTGGAAATCAGGTTTGTATATCGAAGTAACGTTCTTGGAGATCGAGTTTTTGCGCGAGCATTGCTTTGGATAATTCTTGGCGCGATGACCGCTCGGTTGTCGTGATCGATCGTTTCGTTGCGTACATTACTCCTGTGCATTGCGATAATTGTTTCATGATCGTGTACGGTACACGTGATTGTGTAAGGTAGAAATTTGGGTACGCAGTAGGCGTGTGTACGTACAAATATTGTTTTCCCATATAAATAAGCACTCGATGTTATACGATATTGTTCACTGTTCAAGTATTATTATACGCATGTAAATTTGTTCGTTGCTGTAATAACTTCACGTCGGCTACTCGTACTTTGTCCAAAGACTTCGATCGTTAAAGAGTGAATTTCATTGGCGAAAGTGCGAGTTTAGAGTGCAAAGCCTGTGTTGAACTATAGACGTTATTTCTTAGAAACTCTTTCCATTCTTAAATCCACGCCCTATGCTAAAGTCCGATTCGAAAAGTCGCCCGCAGTTCCAGAATTAAGCTGGCGTGTTATCCATCCGCGTAACACGTGTCTCCTTCGCAACTGGTCGATGTCTGCTTGATTAAAAAGGTATCGAGCGCGGGCTCTGAAGCACCGGGCGCATTCTTTCCGCAAAAATTGACACGGGCGCGGCTTATTTCGTTGGATGGATATCGCTTCAGATCGACCGTGCGATTGGAATTAATTGGGAGGATATCGGGTGGTCTCGCGATTTTTGCGGTCTGCGTATCGGATGCTACCAAGTGCCACTATGCAGTCGAGCATGGGTTTAATTAACTTGATTGCCTTACGGCCGGATTTTTTACCCGAGCAAAAACGCGTGTCTAGGCTGTACGGAAATATATTTTTCGAATCGATGCTCTCGACTTTTCAAACGGACCTGGAAAAATGTTGCATCCTGGAAATTGATATCGTGGAGTTCGAAAGTGAGGCGTAAAGAAGAAACGTTGCAATACGTGCCTCGAAGACGCGCGAATAAAAAAGTCGAACATTTCGAATATAATGACCCGTAAAAGGAAAGGCTTGTTTGCACGCTATTCAAATTTATTTCCTCGGACCCACGATTTATCCCTCGGGAGAAATGGAACCTTTGAGCGTGTTTTATTCTTCACGGAAAACTTCTAACGCGTTGCGCTCTACTTGTAGTCGAAGGCGAAGAAAAACGTAGAAGCATATTGGCACCGGGGCCGTGGCAGTATCAAGAAGGCGCACGGTTGGACCGAGGCCAATGAGAATGCAATTAGTGCGCAATGATAATATTCTCAAACGTTAACCATTAACCCGGTTCTCCGACCAGCGAGATCGTACATAATGAAACAGCGTGTTTTCCTCGACTCGGCCCGCTTCCGACCCTTTTTCCAACTCGCACTGCGAGCCTCGCCTTTGACTTTCGTGCAGATCTTAAGCGCATAAACCGATGGAAAGGGGGAGAAATCGGATTAAAGGAAAGTTACAAATTCACCGTACCCGAATTAAAGCTTCTTTCACTTCTCAATGCGAATACAATACCGCGAGAAACAATAACGGATCGTTGACCCACTTCTGAATTTCTAAAGCATCGGTTGGGAATGGATTTCGTTGCTTCGACCAAACACCTTGGCAACCCTTGGATTAATCGTTTATCTACAGCTCTACAGGTCGATGTTCCGGATGCGCGATGCGCTCTTAACGAAATTCTACGAGGAACCCTTCTCTTGGTCCACTCGCTGTTTCATCCTAAGGCCTCTGGCGGCGATCTTAATAATAATCGCGGTTAGATCATCGCAGAAACCAATGCGCCACTGCGACGCACGCTGCTTAGACATTCTCGACATTCTTCGCGGCTCTTACGATGCTTTTCGATCCAGCCGCTACTTCGCAGCTTCCCGCAGGATTGCTTCTTGATTCAATATCCGGACATAACCGTAGAATCAATGTCGTCGCCTCACCGCGCAATTCTCGAAATTCTACGTCACCGTCTGCGACGCGGATTAAGTTTGCGCCAAGATCCGTACGATATAATCCAATCCGGGGCCCGCTAAATAGGATGCATAATAGTTTCTCACGGCTATTACCTATTTCCATTACGTTCGTCATTTCCGGCTATGATTGGTTTTGCATAAGCGTTTCCAATAGCCGCAGCTGCTAATGAAGTTTTATTGATCCCCGCCGTGAGCCGGCCGCGATAACGAGCGACCAACGCTCCTCGGACGAACTATTCGCGAGGCCCGTTTTTATTTTGCCCCCCTAGCCCTCCTCCTCCATCGGCCTTCGCCATCGCCAAAAAAGGATCCCCAAATATCCGCACTCCGGGCATTGGCCACCGTCATTCCTGCCAGATGCAAGCGAAACTTCGACAAACCTCCGAAGTTGCCGCTTGGAAAATTTATTCCCCGAGCACTTTCACGAGGGGGGTCGATATATTTTGCAAGCGACATCGACGGTTCGGCGGAGGGAATCCATTTTGAACGTTTCGCCCTGTTCGGAAATGTTAAGCGAGAATGCCCTGGAAATATCGCCCATCGGATTACGACGGGTTGGGAATTAAGCCTTTACACTCGCGTGTCGAGTGACGCTGGGCGTAGAAATACTTGGAGCGAAAGTTCGTGTCGATTTAAGCTCGCCTGATCATCGGAAAGGATTTTGCGGTGATTGGTTGGGATACGCGCTGGGCTGTGTTGCGATATCTTGAGCGTTTGGACTTGTATTTTTTGCGGGGTTTATGGTAGCCGAGATTATTTTCGCGACATAACGTCGGCTTACTGGTATAAAGGATGATATTGGCCGAAGACGATTCTATCTATGAGAATTTCATGAGAAATGTTATTTCAACTGTCTTTTAATTAAAAGGTTGTTCTTCCTCTGCAACGATATCGTTTACTGAACTGGACGGATTAATTCGATTACCCGTGGTTTCATAACGCGTAATTTACTCGCTGTTTATTTATAATTATATCGAATGTGTTACCCAATTTTGGATTATCGTAGAATCATAAGCATCAAACGAATATTCGCTCGCGTAATACTAGGATGTGATAAATTAACAATAGAGATCGGTTTATAGCATCGGCCACGGGGATCGGATAGCAAAGGCAATTTTGCGAAAACTTGCAAATCTCAGAGTTATCGGCCGTGGGTATCCAGATCGTAGAGCAGAGCACAAAAACCGATAGCGGTTGAGGAGGGTCCTTGTTAGCTCGAATACTCGACAAGAAAGGAGATACGGTCGTTTCTGGTCAGCCGAGCTGCCAGACGAGAGCGTGTACACAGTGACCGTAGTTTTTCTGCTGATGGAATACATCAACACTCGCTATATCCCTGGGCAGCCGATGAATTAAGGTTTTTCAAGGCGCCCTTGGTTACGCGACGCTCCATATTCGATCGGATATTAAAAAATGTATCAAACCACGTCTGGCCACGATCCTCGACATACGCTCTCGGAACAGAAAACGAGGCTCTTTGTTCAAATTCACATTAAAATAATCAAAGTGCCATTGTGCCAGGCACGACTCGTACAACAAAAAAAAAAAAAAGGAAAAAATAGCGAGCCAAGAAATATTTTCCAGATACATTACAGTGCGCAACGAGCGATTTCGGAAATTAAAAACGCGTCCCCCAGCCCGTCGCAAAACTTTCTTCTTTCAATTCACCAAGTCATCAATGCCGTGTGCAGAAGCCAGCCGTGGAAAAAAAAAGTGTACATCCCCAGCTGTTTAGCCGCGGTATTAACGCTCGCCAGGATTGTTTTCATATCAGCGCAGCGAGTCCGGCAAGCGGCGCTTTAATTACAAATTAAAAGCAGGGTTCTTTAACCCGTGGAACAAAGGCGAGTTATTATACGAAAAACGAGGGTGGTTCGGGGCCATCGTGGAAAACAGCGAGGCGGAAGAATTCCTTGGAAAAAAAAAAAAAGAATCGCCTCCTCGCGTGTCGACTATTATTCCTCCTTTTTTTTTTTTTTGATCCGAAACGCACCCTGTTTTTATTTCCCCGCGCGTAAATATCGGCCGCGGGGTCGCGTAGGCTTCGACGCAACGTCCTCCTGCGCTCGAATAAAAATGCATCGGCTCACGAGTGCGGGACGCGCCCTGGGAAATTGTTTGAAAGTTCGCTTTACAGCGAGCATTAAGATATCCCGTTGTTACGATGCCCGTAAACTCCCGATGTACATATTGCGCCCCCAAGAATAATGCGGTCGTGAAAGTCCTCCGCCATTCCGTCAGAACTTCGGAGACTGCGGCTGACGAACAATGAAACTGTACATCTCCCTTCTTCTCTTCCACCACCTTCCTCTCTCTCTCTGTCTCTCTCTTTCTCTCTCTCTCTCGATGACGAAATAGTATTTGCTCAAGTGTCCCACTTCGGAACGCAGCTTTTATCTGCCTAACCTGCTACCCTGCAACAGCTAGCGGCACTTGGTGACGGATTAGATCAGCGTTTCTACTCGCAATTATTAAAACGATGGATAAAAAGATTTGGCGTAGTATGAAGTACTTTGTACTCTTATCATTTTACTCGCATTGGAATAGCTTTGGTGTAGCTGTAGGTAGGGCACTCCTCACCCACTTGCTCGCTGTCTCTTTATACTTTAATTCTCCATCTGGTCTCGTGGAGTTAAAATTTCAATCGACCGCATCGACATTTTTCACGCCAGTGGCCAAGGTCATTATTATTCCGCGGAAAAATGTCGACGTGGTTGACTGAAATTCTAGCTCCACGCGACCAGTAAAAAGTTGATTAATACCGTGCGCGAATAAGTGCTCTGGTTAACTAAGAATCACCGATAGTTTTTAAACCTTTGATATACCTCTGGTACACATTAGTTATGTATTATATTTTCCAGTGCGGAGGGATTAATAAAATCGGTAATCCTCCGTCGCAGTGACCCGCGTTTACTCGGTTACCACTTTAACGCGCGCAACTTGGAGCGATTCAACGGGCGCGATCGATGGTCCCCGACCGATTCGGAGAAATATTGCCGCTCGTGCAAACAAATACTTTTCGAATAAGAGCACCTGATGCGGCCCGCTCTCTCTCTCCCTCTCTTTTTTTTCCCCATTCTACCTTTGAAGCGGACCAATTTGTTCGGCGGCGGCTCTTTCGATGCACTCGCCGCACCAGAGAAATATCGAGGCGCGTACGTAAGCGAATAACGACGGCCAGAAAGGGGCTGACAGGAAGGCTGTTTTTATCACTGGCACGATTTAACCCTTTAGCCAGGCCGAAGCTGGCCGCGAGTTCGATTGAACGATACGATAAACTGTATAACGCGATAAAATAATCGAAAATGCTGGAGAATTTACTCACGCTAAATCGCCCAATTATTCCACAGAATTACCCACCCCGTATTTTCACAGGTTCATGCAGTCCTAGTATTAAAAACCGTGAGAATAAGCCAGACAAGTTTAGAGGAATTTTAATCTCCGCCTTCGGCGATAAGCTCGATTTAGAATGTAATTTCGAGGATTTAATTCCGGCAATTCGATTCAGATGGTTGTACGACCTTTACCGCTGACTTCCATCCGAATAAAGACTAATCTATTAAATCGATGTTTGAAGCCGCTTTATTCCAGCAGGGCGTAAATACGCGAAAAGGTGACGATTACCTCGACCATTTTAAGCGCTAATCAGCATCTCGCGTTGCCCAAAATTAGGGGGGGGGGGGGACGGGTTGAGCTTGCGCGTGCTTGATTAAGCCGCAATTGGAATACGAAAGCGTCCGGAGAAAACCGATAATTATCTCGCGGCCATAGGAACGATTCCCATCGCGTTTGGATTAATCGTAATTATCCGGCGGACCAAACGGAATTCTATATCGCGCCAGATGGAATTCTGCGTCTATGAAGTCTCCCGATAGCACGTCGAGGATAGGAGAAGACGACGCGGAGCTGCCTGTCGAAACTCCGGGTCGACATAGATCTCCCGAGAATTGGAGGAGATAACGACCAACGCTGGTATTCGTGACATTTTACATTCCACACTTTGTTCGACGAAGTTCGCTACGTTAGATTAATTCGCGATACCGGATAATGGATATTAATTCGCGATGCTGGTGGCAACATAATTAATGGCGAACCACGAATAACATTTAGGGGCTGCGGCTATTTAATGCCAGGAATTATGCTGAATTAATGGTTACTTCGTAAACGATCATCGGATATTCATCGAGGCCAAATAGGCGTATCTCGGGCAGCATTGAGATTCTAGGGATAAATAAAGCATCGCACTCCTCGACGCTTGGTATAGGATCTTGCGAATTTGGCCTCGAGAAAAATCAGCGGCGATGCGTAAAAACAGGAATAATTCTCCGGGTAAATCCTTACGCGAAAGGAAAATCTCGATGGAAAAGCCAGCGCTGAAGCGCGCTTGAAAAAACCTTTCGCGGGCACGCAATTAGGTCAGTTTTCTTCCCAAAGGGCGGTGAAAAATGGTGGAGGACGGACAGAGAGTACTTTGACACGAGCACGAGAAACGGTTTGCGCACACCTCGTAAATTCTTAACCAACGTGGCCGCCGCGGGTTTCAAACGTCGAAATTCGATTCGTAAACTATCAGGACAAACACAATTACGTATCAGCGTCGCGTCCCTTGGCCTTTCCCTGGATACCGAAATACACTCGGAGCAGCACGACCCTCTTTCGTAAGCCCAATAAAGATCCACTTTGAAAACTTCGTATTTTCCGGCTTTCCCCCGGATCGTTTACAAATCCTGCCTCAGAGCCGACAATACATACGAGGGATCTCATTCCGGACATTGCCGAATGTGCCCTCGGGATATTTCGTATCCTGCATAAACGTCTCGACGTGTCCACGAGGATGGCGACTCCTTCACGTGCCTGTTTAAACCTACGATCGACTATAAAAGGAAGCTCGGTCGTTTTCGACATCTTACGCACAATGGCGTAGGCTTACGTATATTACTCAATATATATTAATTTGTCCCAAAAGTTGCTTCCGTGCCAAAAAGAATTAATGGTGCCTGACGTATTTGCTTTGTACTATTCTATCGAATTATGCATACAACTAGAAGACGACCAAAGACTGGCAGATTTAACAAATAAGATTTGTATAAACATAGTCGAATAAAGCAAGCAGCGTGCAGACGGCGGAAGACACTTTCGGGACAACCCGATACATCGTCGATATTTCCGCGAAGCTTCCTCGCGACAGTCGCAATATCCAGGAGTTATTATTCGAAATCGTCACAAGTAACTCTCGGTACCCTGAGTCATAACCGGAGTTTTAACGACTCCGCGGGATCCGATTACTTTCGTTATCCCGGCCAATGGCGATGCTCTTAGACAATGAGGCCCGGAGAATAAATAATAACGAGTTTAAGAAGGAGAGGAGCGGACTCCGAAAGTTCGGAAGGACACCCGCATCGAGCCGAAGGGAAAAACACGAGCCTCGAGACGGACGGCCGGAGGAGCGGCAAACGACAAACTTCGTTTCTACGAAGGACCCCGGGATCCTGTTTTATTCAGCCCCGCTTGTTTGTGCAGCTGATTGCCCCGGCGGAGGCACCGGTAACGAGAGCTGGCTTAAGCGATCAATTAAAAATGTAAACTCGCCTAATTGCGACATTAAACGGCGTATCGCCCTGAGCACTTATCCACGAACTGCCGCCGAAGAGATTGGCTCCCCTGATTGCAACGGGGACTGCAGCGCCCCTCGCACTTTTGCCCCGGTTAGAGCCAGGACCCCCGGCTGAAAAGGTCGCGGCCACGACGACGAAAGATAATCCGGGACGCGGCTAATCTTAATAAGGGAACCCTGCGTTAAAGATTAATAACCGCGGTTAATCACGGGCCTTTACTTATTATCGCGCGTGACGCTTAATCCTCTCGCGTCTAGCGCACGATACGATGCCCTGGATATGCAGCATCGCTTCCGCTGCTTTTCTCCACCGAAATTCGAGGCCGTATCGTAGGGACTGGTTATGTATTGGGTGAGTACGAAATTTCGTGCGGAGTTTCACGGTGACTTTTAAGCACAAACTCCGCACCCACCCAATACGTATGCTCGAGTTTTATGCTCGCGAAAGGATTCAAAATACCGCGGAGTTTAGCGCGCGATCGAGCAAGTATATAGTAGGAAAGTCCATCGTTCGAGTGTCCCTCGCGAGGTTCGCTCGAGATGCCGAAGGAAAAATCATATTTCACGGGATCTAGGGTAGGACAGCGTATTTTCGGAATTCCCTGGCCAGAGCGCATTTCGACGGGAGACGAGAAAGATTTCGAAGTCGACGTACTTCCTCCAGACGCCATCAATTTCTCCCCGGGTGTCCCGGAAAGCTTGTAACTAGATTCGAAGCGCTTCGAGGGGCCCGAAAAGTTCGCCGGGGATCTTTGCTTTCGGGCTGTGCGCCGATTGTGATGTTGCCAACGAGCGTGGAGAGTGTGAAACCGTCCGAATAGGTCGCATAAATTACGGGCAGGGCGTAGAATGCGTCGCATAACGAGATAATTAATACATGGACGACTGTTCGCCAGAGCGAAAGCCTGCTGGACGAGGTGCACTGCGCTAGAATGCATTTACCTACTGTTTCGTTGTTTCCAACGGCCCTATGACTCGCGGCGGCGCATTGTTTCCTGGAAACGCATGCCATCGCTTTTGTTTCTCTCAGAATCTATGCTGACCGAGGAGGACGCTCCTGAATTCAGCCGATGCGACTGATTCCGGATGGGGCAGGTTCGTCGGTCGCGGGTTGCCCGTTTCTATGCGCCATTGACCCTTTTTTTTCGACGCTCCGCCCGGCTCTCCACGAGATCATTATTCGATTCTCGCTTAACGAAATTCCGCTCGTCGCCCTAACGTCCCGGTTCCACGTCGTTCCATCCTTTACTCTCCGTGGATCGAATTTTTTTTCTTAAATACAAAAAAAATGTTTGAAAAATACGCGTCCAATGGAAATGCGAACGAATCGTAAATGGTCGATATATTAGTACTGAAAATTACACGGGCCCATAGAGAGCTATATGTCGAACGTTGAAAATTTTTCAGCGTGTACCGCTGGATAATGTATGGACTTCAAATACGTGCGTACGCGGACACTGCGCCAAGTTTTCGCTCGATTTTTTTTCACTCGCTTTTAATTTTTGACGGTTGCAGTAACCATACAGCTCGCCGCACTCTGCCCTAGGCTGCGATACGTATTCGATGAAACCACCAAATGACCCTTCTTTTTCGAGGGAAGGTTTTCGTTGAATATGAGCTCGAAGCGATTTCCGTGGCGATTTTTTCGAACCATTCCCATCCTGCAATCCACGTATAGCAGGCGCGATTTGTCCGCTGAAGGGCCATTCCCAATTTGTATATTTGACCGGTCATGGGATGGAGGACAGTTTAAACTCCCAGGCCGCTCTCATGCATGATTGACTAAAGTTCAATGAAGCTATCGAGGTCGAACTGGAATATTGGAAAGCCGTTGCTTCCCCCTGAATCTGCATGTAACCTTATTTGTATACACCCTCCTGGTATTCCGTTGGACCTATACAAGCTTCGCGAATGGGCTACTCATATTCCAGCAGAGCCAAGAAGTACGCCTGGCTATTGGCTGTCAATACGATCTTCGATCGAAGTGTAATCATGGAAAAAGAAGAAAGAGAAAAACACTTACGCAGGTTTATGCGATACGATGTGTACCGTACAAAATAGAAATAGTGCTTGCCCAATTAGAAAATAAGGATAATGGATATTGGAACGTGAATAATGAAATATGGATAAAGATATTGGATCGAAGGATGTAAAAGTGAGAATAGGCGGAACGAAGGAAGGAGGGATGGTAAGAAAAATGGTGAGAGGTTTGCGAGCATTGTTTTGGGAAATGTACAACATTGCCTACCGCGCGTTTCACTGCCCATGGAATTCCTGCGTCCACCAATGACTATCCTCGTTTCGGATAAGTTGCTTCCGCGAAAATCGGCCAACTATTCCCGATTCGTTCGTTAGTCGGTGCGTGGTAACGTGTGGATTCAATTTACGGTTAAATTAGTTAAATTCCGAGTGCCGCCGTAAGTTAGCGTTCATTACAAACTCTGTAATGCCTATGTAAACATTCTGTACCGGGAATGCCCAGCATGTACTTAATTACCTTTGCCAATTAAATTCCTTATTTCGAGCGTGGGGATTATTTTTTGTTTTCCCAACGTCTATGCTTTGTCCGTCTTTCGTTGCATTTCGAATAAAATACGATAATTGCATTATAAACCTTCCGACGCGTGGAATGCGATATTTATATTATAAATGACAGGATGATATTTCCGCACGGAAAGATACTAATTTTCAGCCTCAGGCGTGCGGAGAAACAAGAATTTCGAGATCGATCTCCGTACACTCGTCTCTCATATAATCAAGTACAGTTTCATTTAACACGTCCACCGCTAACTATAGAATATCTCTTAATTTTAATTCTCCTCAACACATCATAAATGTCTCTGCAAAATTATATCCTCATAATCTTAAATTGAAACAGCTTCACTGCTCTCTATAACAAACCTTTCGCAACGATTCTTTCCAGTTTCTTCGGACAAACATTCGACTTTTGGCACGGTTCTTAATTTTTCCAGCAGCAAACGTGTTAAAGCTTCGCTTCCACTTTGAAGGGAAAGAGGGTTGGGGAAGGACTCGATCTTAGGAAATACCGCAGTTATGATACCCTTCGTTCTAACCGTTATTATAAAGTGGTAAGGGGTTTCGTTCCGCGGCTAGGAGCATTCTACGAGGATATTCATCGAGGTTGTAATTACCAAGGAGATGAACCGTTGGCTGGGGTGAACCACAGCTCCTGTCTCATCCTGTGCCACCGGATAATAATCAATCCTCCATGCCGATCAAGGCGGATATGCACAATATCTGCGCACACACACACGTGCGCGTGTGTCCTCTATACGTTTCGCGGTTGCTGTAACGAATGTAGGGAGGAGGTTGATGTGGTATATTGTAGAGAGAGAGAGAGAGAGAGAGAGATTTGGGTATAGGATTACTTATTCTACTTATTGTAAGTAAATACTTAAGTACTTATTCTCTCAATGGTTCTCGCACACCGACACGCCTTCGTCTCGAAAGCTGCGTTATACGAAATAAGAATAGTGAGAATAAAAATATTTCGCGACACGCACTTCGTTTTACCCCTCGGGACTATCCGAGTTTATATGGTGTCCCAATTAAAACGGTTACCTGCCTGAGAGGAATTCAATTAAGACTGATTTTCCGGCGCATGACTTTGCAACTCGGCTTAGACCACGCCACTCAACTCTGTGCGTTTTAATTAAAGTGCGCGTTGATATTTTTCTTCGCAGACGCTTTTTCCGTCGAGAAATACAGGACTGTCATCGGGTTTATGAAAACGAGGCTGATGCGTGACGATTCGTACAACCGAGTGCCACGAAAGCGCGAGGAAACGTCCGCGATGAAAAATATTAAAACACGACTGCGGTTTGGGAAGAGTATATTAGGTTGTCCCAAAAGCTTTTTTCCTTTTATAAGAAAATAATAGACGCTCAACATTTTTTATTTTACAATATTCTATAGAAGTATAACGGCGTAAGGACGGCTGAAGGATAAATATTATAATATTTGACAGATTGGGTTTCACGTTTGTATAAAAGCTGCGTACAGATGGCGAAAGACACTTTTGGGATAAACCGATGCATTAAGTCAATTCCACTGTAAATCGCTTAAGGAACCAGCATCGTCCCATAGATCGTACCTACGATATTGGTTTAAATCTACCAGCGGCTACGTGTTTTCTAGCACACGTTCGCGCGTGCGAGGTACTACCTCGCATATTGACACATTAGCCTCGACGTTAATCCGTACGTCTCTTTTACGAGTTCCTCGTTGCAAGCCACTGACCCGCAAGCACGCCTCCTGACGTCTCTGAGCTTCAAGAAGATCGTCCCAAGCAACCACGTTGAGTTATCCAATTAAGTTTAACCCGAGGAAAATCTGAACTCGGAAAGAAGTGCTCGATATGACGAGTTATAAATAATCTTACGCAGAAGAAAGTATCGCGCATAATACACAGGAGTCGAGTATTAAAAGATTATTCACGGATATCAATGATTTTCCTAAATGATCATTTAAGATTTGAATCGTACATTAATTCCGATAAACAAAATACATATGAGGCATCCCAAACTTCACGCAAGAAGTAATTTTGATAGAAAACACAGATTTATGGTTGAAAACTGTACATTTTTTATCCATTCATAAAGTATTCAATACAGGCTTATGTATGGAATAGCATGTCGCGTAAATGGCCTCCACGGTTTTACCAGCGCATACGCGCGCTCTTTTGTTCAAATTTTCATATCTTGCAGGAATTTTCGAACACCCTACAAATAGATACAAAAATGATATCTACAAACGAACCTTACGAATCCACGCAAAAGCTATAGATGCGAAAGAGTAGCGTGTTAGTTGCATCCAAAGGAGGCTAATACAAGCTAGGATAATTACTCTGCACGAAGCACGATGTTTACTACATTCGCAATTGATCGTCAATGTTTAAGGGCGCGTACACACGCTGTTTGCCAACAAGGGGTCATCGCTTCCGGGCGTATACGTACGCCCCTCGGAGATGGTATCGGCCGTAGCCAACGGTTATTTAATACAGGGGAGGCCCGAAACATGTAAATCAGAAGTACTAACTTTTGGAACGCGACCACGGTAAAATCTGCCGGCGGGACCGCTTCTATCGAAACTCCCGGAACCAAACAATGTTCCAGGAGTTAGCCAGAAATGTTTTGCAGTTTGACGCGGTTACTAAACTACGCTGGGCACTTACAGGCAGGAGAGGGTCCCAATTTCTTTCCCCCGCTTCACCATCACCGCTGCAAACTGCAGCGTCCCCTCGCGCCAGATAGCGTCCGAACCAAACGAATTTATTATAGGATTATTTAGCGCCCTCTTCCCTCGTCCCTCTTCCTTACGTTCGCCATCCATCTACCTCCTCTCTTTCGATGTTATCCGAATTGGGATAGGAATCATAATTCGAAGGATTAGTGCGGAAGCAAGGCGTTAAATACATCGCGAGTGATAGTGGAAAGTGAGAAGAATGTAGTGTACGTGGAAAAGAAAGTCTATGAAGAAAGCAAAGGTAGAAAGCAAGGTGAAACACGCTAGGATTATTTTATAATTAGTATATTATATATATCAGGTGTACCGGTATGAAGCGAGCGTTAAGATACAAATGCGTCGATAGGGAACATTCGTCGCGAACGAGCCTTAATTTTTTTTTTGTTTGGTTGGTACGACATCCGTCAATCATATTTAATATACATCGAGTCATTGAACAAACAACATCATATTTTTTCATTATATTGTTTTATTATACAAGGAAAGCAGACAGCTCGCTTCAAAGTACATCCGCGCCTTCCCTCTTCCTCGCGCTTCTCTTCCAGCCTCTGCCCTCGCGCTAATCATCAAAAAGGTCGTCCATCCAACTGTGGCCTGGGTTTTTCTGAAATTTCCGTAAAGTCGCAGGCGCGCCGGATTAAAGGGCCGGCGGTTCGCTTTCGCTCGAGAATGTTTAGCGTTTCTGTGCTCGGTTAACTAACCGCCCAGGGCATTTCCTCGGTCTCCGCCAGGTCGAACCGAGTTTTTCAGGCAGAGGCGGCCACGTATTGTCGGCCAGCACTAACAACGGGTGATTTTCATCACCGACGATTGTTCCTTCCTTCGGTGCAAAGTTCCTCTCCGCGCCTCCCCTCGCGCCCCTTCGCCCCTTCTCGCTCCCGGGAGTCGAATAATTCACTTCAGCCGCGGCTTGCATCGCATCCTGGCCCACCGTAGAAATTCACTTTGCGCCTCTAAATTACTGGAACTTAGAGGCGCGCCGCCTATTATCATCGCTGGCGCATGCGCCTTTGGCGCGATGAACCGGAAGCTTATTAGGCCGAACTGGCCCTTTCGGTATTTCCAACGGGTTTTCGAAAAATTCGTCGAAAACGGTTGGAAGGAAGATCAACCTCAAAGATGAAACTACGCAAGAAGCGAACGAGGAACAATGAATGATGAACGATAGGTTGTGAAATGCGGTGTAAAACCACGAGCTATAAAAGTGTACTTCTTTTGTTTCGATCATAATGGAGGTTAGTATTTTACAGGCTGAAAAATTGAACATTGGCTTTGGCTGTTAATTCTCAAGCATCTTTCACCTTCGAAGATCGATCGATTATTATAAACGAATTTCAATCTCCTTGACTCTCAACGCTATAATTATTTACCATTCTCTCGACATACTTAACGCACTACGTACGCCTTATAAAGGGCAGCGGAGAATGAAATCACGAGGTAAAAAAGCGCGCTCCTTTTGTTTCGATCATAATGGAAGTTGGTACTTTACATGTGAAACGCGTAGAAGCTCGAGACCGGCGCACGAGCGAAGGCACGGGGACACCCGATCGGATCAGGTCCCAGTGTCATCCGAGTTATTACTTCCCGACAATCTATCTCCCGCACATTTTATTTCCTTTCGAGGGAACCGACATCACGGCTTCGTACGCCGAGCCAATAAACCCGAACAACTGGTAAAGTTCTGCTGGGAGCTGAATCGCGAGGCATGGATTGAGTTTTCAGGTATATCTGCCATGGAGCAGCCCGAACTCATCCTGAACTCGGTTAAAGTCACGCCGATAGGGAACTTCTCTCGGACATTGTTAAAGTTTGAAACGTAATAAATCCGACTTACCGACATTTGATATACGGCGTGCCGCTTCCGTACTTTTAAATATATATAAATGTATATATATATATATACATCGGCCTTCCGGTATTTAAGACGTTTATTCATAAGGCCGATCGTATCTCTCGGTGTGCGTGCCGGGCGAATATCTGTCAAAACATGCTGAAGTTCGCTGGCGGAAAGCATAAGACGCCGGCTAGGAGTTTATCTCGCGCGGATCTGGTGCGTCGTAAACACCGAAAAAATGTTGGGGATGCGATAAAACGTGCCATCGATCTCTGCCTCAAGTTTCCCCGATTACACCCCTTTATTTGCCACCGCGCGCTCTCAGAATCTGCCGCGACGAATCTAATACGTATTTTGCGAGGCGCGTAATATTACGTCGTTCTTAAAGTTTTCCTCCTTTTATAAGTAAGAGATACACGATGCTTATTGTATATTGTTTTATCGAATCGCGTATATAAAGCTGGAGAACGAGCGAGGATAGAGACTACGATATCTAACAGTTTGGGTTTCATCTTTGCGAAAGCTCCGGGGAGATAACGAAAGATACTTTAGGGACAGCCTAATATCATCGAATAGCACTACAACTTACAGTGAGTATCTCTCAAAATAGAAACGCATTTTGGTTACATTCCTGTGGAACAAAAGACCTCGATACGATGGTTTAAGTCGATCAAATTCGATCCGAGCTGCTATTTGCTATTGCAGAAAATCGATATTTAAATCGAAGATCTAACACGATAGCGGAGACTCGTGTCAAACTGACCGAACCTTCGAATATGCAGGGGGCAAAGAAATTTGTCGGAGCGGGCGAGTAGAAATGGCCCGGCGGGTCCGATTAAGGCGGATCTCCAAGCAACGTTACAATCGTCCAATATTGATATTCCTGGGACGGCACCTTGGAAGCGGAACGCTTAGTCACAGCTTCGTAATTCAAGCTCCGGCGTTATTCAGTTTCTAAGTAATATTGCGCGCTACGCTTGCGACAGGCTCCGATATGAGTTGTACAAAGTAATTATCTCCTCGGCTCCCGCGTCGTCAAATTACTTACCAACAGTTGTTGATACGTTACCGAACCGAGAATTATTCCTGTAATTTGCAACGTGCTCGTATTCCGCGACCGAAATCAATTATTTGCCACGTTTAACTTCCATCAGCGCTCAACCAGCCGTGTTTATGTACCCGACGGTCGTAACAGGCGGGGTGTACAATTAGATACAAGCACGATTGATGTAACTTGGAAATCCTTACTGGCACAATGCTATTAGGGCTCATGGCGGCTGGAAGGCGTGTCAATGAAATTCCGATATGCGGGAACGACGTTAAGAAAGACCCGCGCGAGAACTTGATTTTCATCGGGACGGTTTGAGCGAGTCGTTCCAGTTTGACCAAGTTGTTCCAGTTCGGGCAAGTTATCTAATTAAAGTAATAACCATATTTGGCAAAATCTTAGGAGCAAACGCTCGGCAACCGGAACGCGATTGTTGACATAATACACTCCCCGCTAAGTTGGACGAATTATCGGCCCCGCGGAGTTGGTGTTTCCATAAGAAGCGAGAGAGTAATCGGATTTACCAATGGGGCAATTCGACCGGCTCGAAAACTTGCGGCATCGGCCAATTTGCATAATTGCATAAACCAGGGTATACACACCAAGCAAAGGCCTTTCTCGTAGATGAGCAAAGTCCACACGCTGCCGCGGTCGGTGCTCTTCGCCACGCTCCCGACCTATATTTATATCGACGCGCGCGACGTGTAATTCGAGGGGGAGAAGGCTCCCCTTTAAAGGCCATCGAGATGCGCGACTTCCAAATAAAATTACAATTTCAGAGAGGTAGAAGTCCCGAGCGAGCGACTCTTGATGGCTGACCCAGTGAGGCTGGCAAAATAAGACGCAAGATAAACGTTCTTGCGACTCACCTTCGTCCGGCGCTCATTAGCACTGTTCCTACCACGAGCGGTAAAATAACCGGTCGGTGATTTCTTTGAAAAATCGTGGAACTTCGAGGGACGGTCGCTTCTGGGATTTTTCACGATTTTCTCACAGCGTACTGATCGATAAATTAATCTATCGACATTTTTCCCTCGTCCTCTTTTTCTTCAAGGATATATTTAGCACGCTTAAATGTGGCTGGAAAATGGCTGGTAGGAATAGTGTTAGGCTAGACGTTTATTCGACGGTCATTTAATCGCCGGCTAAATGTCATCGCTAAATGGCGGCCAAGGCGGACGGGAAAGCCCTTCGACCGCTTTCCAGGGCGGCCAGGGGAGAAAAAACTGTAATATCTCGGGAAAGCATCAAACGACAATTGTAACGAGTCGTTGGACAGCGGGCGCAAGAAGTGAGAGAGAGAGAGAGAACGAAAAGAGACAGACAGAAACAGAAACAGAGACAGAGACTGAGAGTGAGAGAGGAGCAACGCAGAGAGAGAGAGAGAGAGAGAGAGAGGGTTAGAGGGAGAAATGGAAAGAGAAGGAAGCACGCGGCGTCGGTGTCGGCATGAACGTTGAGGGCCAAAATCACAGAGCGGTAAAGCGACACGACGAGCGCGTATATCTTTTGACGTTTTTTCCTCGAACTGCCGTTGGCTGCAGCCCTTTTGAAACGCGATTTCCGAGGTCCCAGGTAAGCTCATTGCTCCTGCTTACAGAGCTACGCTCTTTTTCCTTTTTTTCCTCTCTTTCGCTCTCTCTCCCTCTTTCTCTCGCATCTCAACTACCCCGTCGCATAAACTTCTTTCGAGGGCACCGCGAATAGTGTCACGGGGGACGCCTTTGCTGGCTGCCCCGCTGAAAGGCCGTACCTACGTGTTGCCTCCCTTCTCTTTTACGCCACGCGCGCCTTTCCGGGACGTCGAGGCGCGAATGGAACAGCGGGGCTCCTAGGATGACGCCATACAGAATTACTAATGCGATTTGCCCCGCCAAGTTGCACAGCTCCGGGTTGAAAATCGTTGATGGAAACGATAACCGGCTTTTAAAACTATTCGCCCTTATCCTCGACGAATCCTCTATAATTACGAGGAAGAAGGGGACTTCTTCTTCCGCCCTTCGATTTATAGAATTCTCTTTGGACAATGGAGCTCGGAATTACGATCCCTGGGACGTGTCGACGCTGTTCTACGTGGTCCTTTCCGTATTACGTATTACGGATGAAGAAATACGGCGCGTAGGTGAAGAACGAGCGGGCAGAGTTGGTCCGCAACGTCGGTGCCATTGTTATTAGTGAAATCTCAAGCTTTGTACTATAAGTAGGCGGTATAATCCTAGATGTTCGCAAACGTTCGTTACGCTCTTAACGCGTTCCGTACCGCGTGGAGCGTATGAGCTCCACGCTGAATTTTCCATTCGGACTGTTTAGAATTTCCCCTGCAAGACGAAGAAATTAAATAATCAAGTTCGTAGGACATGCGTTGGAAGCGAATTGCAATAGAGTGGCGTGACACATTCCGCGTGGCCTGAACAAAAATCGAAAAGAAGTCCGAAAATAATGAAAAATTAGTCGGACATAGAAGGCGTTGAGGAAAGTCGCCTTCGCGTTCGCAAGTGTGCAAAATTGGAAGAGAAAGGCGCGGTGTCGCAGTTTAGGTCGCGTTTGCGCTAACATCGTCGCGAGAGAGCCGAGTTTCTGATAAATATCGTTGAAAGAGGTATCTCGCGATATTAAGGCCAGGAAGTGACTCCCGCCTTCCGCCTTTCCTTTGAGAACGTCTCCGTCGGAGCCACCGAAAACAACCAGACTGCTATGAATTTCTCAATTGTCAGGAGCGCGGATAAAGCACTGCGAACTCCAACGTCGCGCGGCTTTTCCGATGATGAGCTTCTCCGCTCTCGTTCATTTGCCGCCGGCGGTTTCTTGGGCGGCTGCTTGAAATACCCGCGGCGATGTTCCTGCAAATAATGCGTTCAAAATTAGTGGGAAGCAGGGTAACGAGATTAACACGTTGGCGAAAAGTAAAAGAGGACGAAAGAAAAGTGTCGAGAGATTAATTTGTCGATCCGTAGGCTGCGAGAAAATGATGAAAAATGTCAGAAGTTAGCGCGTCTCAAAGTTCTACAGGTTCTCAAAGAAAGCACCGACCGGTCATTTGACTATAATAGTGTTAATAACGCGGACGAATGGATTCAATAGCATTGCGAAGCCTTTCCTTTGGAATAAAGCCTGTAGTTATTTTATAATGGAGAATCGAACTCTCGTAAATGACTGGCGGCGTCTTCGATGCATAAATTCCTGTAGGCACTTTGACAGTTTCTCAGGTTTGTATGTTGTACGTTATCATCGAGAGTTCGCTCACCTCCAGCTTCGTCGGAAAGTAAACTCCTGCGAGAGCATAAATTGCTGAGTTGGAAAGTCGCATTTCGTAAGTTCAACGAAACAATGGCCCTCGAAGATTTCACCATGACCGAAACAATGTACAGCGGGGATCGCGTTTCGCATTGTTTCACCGCCACCAAACCAAACCGTCCGTTCGAGGCGTCGAACGCGCGCATCGATGCTCTACGAGGCAAGGATTTGGATGTAATTCCAAAAAAATGAAGACAGGTTGAACAATGGTCTTTAATTAAGTGTAAATATGCGCGTTTTAAACGTCCAGCATTTCGTGCAGAGGCCGGACAGCGATTAAAGCCGGTTAAAAATGGTATGACGATTTTTCACGAGGATCATCGTTCAACGCGAGCGTATTGGCGTAAATTCACCCTGTATCGAGCTTTTGCACCATCAACCGAAAATTTAGCTTCGCGCGAGCAAACAATGAATTAAAGTAGATTCGATCATCGAGATTTCACTCGCGCGGCCGTGTACGCGCATACAGGCGCACTTTTATGCGCCCGCCTCCCAAATGGTTTTTCCCTCGGCCCTTTCGATTAAATAATCAATGCTTCATTTGTTTTACCTTATCGCACATTTACCGGACATTTTGTACCGGGAATTTCTTCCTGTGTTTCCGTTTATCTCGCTGCATTTACTTTTTGGCTATCGACGATACTATCCGGCTTTCCTGTACTAAATGCAGAATTAATCGCGAGGGAAGGTTAATCCTTAAAAGGTATCCTCTAAGATAATCACTTTAAAATATAATTGTAATCTCACTTCGGTATATAAATTTTATTTTACGAATTTAATAAAGAGTAAATGAGATTAGATGTGATATAAAAATTACATCTTTCGTGAAAAATATAAAATTTATTCTTTGCGGTTATCGCGATTAGTATTGCGGTGCCTTTCACAATTGAAGTTGTTTTACGATGAACGATCGATGGTCGAGGGAAGTTTGTCTGTTTTATTAATGGCAAGGATGGAAACGAAAATTGAGATCGTAATGAAAATGATAACCACCGTTTCAATATTGACATTATGTTTTTACACCGATACCTTTCGATACGTACTATTCCAAGGGATGGCTTCAAGAACCATCGGGGTCGCATTTGCATTACTTTTTCAGTGGTACATGGCATAGCATTATGTAACACTGTATGTACTTCCCTATACATGCGCGATGTCCCGCGAGATAGCGGAGTTATTTTGCATGCACGGTTTGTACGCTATTTTTCGAAAGAGAAAACCAATATAATGTAACTTGACAAAGCTCCGATACCTGGTCGCAAAACTACCAACACGCTGGGATATGGGATACCGGTTTCGTATTACTCTTTGTTTATTCTATATACAGGCCATGTCGTCGAACAAACTACAATCTGATTTTTTCTCGTGAAACTGAGCAATGCTAATGTAAACAAATATCCCGCATTTAACCGTTCTCTTCACCAACATTTTATCAGCGAGGAATTTGAGCATGCTGATATTTAACGAACGTACACAGCAGGCCAGGATTTTCGAAACAAACGTTTGCACGGACAACACGGCAAATTAAAATATTTTTCGGTACGGATTCTACGAAACGAATGAAACACGACTCTCACGCGAATCAAAACATTTTTCTCCAGATCCTTGGTGGGCGAATTAAAATATTAGGGAAGCAAAGACGCTTCTAGATCCATGGCCAAGTTTTTTAATAAGATTCCTCGAACCAAGAGCAAGAACCCAGAAGTCCAAATCCCAAAAAGTCCTGGAGCAATGCTCTCTCCGGGCGCGTAACCGCGAATTTCTCACGAGGAGAGGCGAGGAGCATTTGCATAAAAGCTGGATAGGCCCGTTGGATGAAAAATGAGAGAACATCTTGGCGATGTTCGATCGATAAGTCACACCTCAGCCCTCGAGCCAGCGTGGATGCCGTGTCGGGGCTGCTCGCTCGAATTTTATATCCCCACAGTGACCAGGCACGTTCTTTTTCAGGCTGTCGGCTCGAGTCATCCAACTGTGCCTCGATAGAAACTTTTACTCCGCGCGGCGAAATGGATGAGTTGAATTCGAATGGGTGGCATTAGTGTGCGGGTTATATACCAGAGGCGAAATTGATAAGAGCCCGCCGCGTGGATGTAAAAGCCGGCTCCTAGGATCGGATCGAGAGAGGCGTGTAAGGATCTACGGGGTGGCGAGGAGGTGAGGAATAAGAATGAGAAAATATCGCTACCTCCTGGGACACCCTATCGAAGTTCTGATTTATCCTCCTCGTTCCTTGCTTAAACGCCGATAAAAACCGAGGAAAGGCCTTTAAGGCGATTTTAACGCGTTAACTGCCACGAGCATTTATTAGGAAATGTCCGTCAAGTCAGGCGCGCTGCTTAGAAGCGCAGTTCTAAGATGGAAACGTATTTAACCGATATCAATAAAGAGCATGTACGAATCGGTTACGATAAGTAGAGGCGAACGTAAGCTTCGTACGATATAAAGGGATAATGCAAAGGGATAATAAAATCCAGAATAGTTAACAAAAAATATGAGCGCGAGGAGTTTTTGCTGGGAAGTAAAAAGATAAATAATTTATAGCACGTGGAAAACGCGATACGTATATTTTATTCAAATATTTATTTTTATGCGGAGGGCAAAAGCGTGGATACACGGTAGTACGAAATTAGATCCGTCGAAAAAGGGACCGAAAGAGCTTGGGATTTTTTATTTTACCTTCTGTGGACGTCAATTTTATCCGTTTTTATTCACCTTCCTTTTTTCGGTGTAACTGAATAAGTCCGCTCTGCGCCCTGATCGCGTGTCTGATAACCTTATTCGAACTCGATATCCGCACGATGGCCAACTTTTTCCCGCTGGCCGCCGGTACCGGCGAGTTGCACTTAAATAGACATTTTTGCTGCACACGTTAAAATACGCAAACTAAATTTCAAGCAGACACGCGGGATTAAGGAAATAATTCCAATCGATAAATCAATCGAACTCCCCGCTGGGGAAAAATAATACGAGATTTTGACATTCAATATCGCGCGTAGAATACATCTCCTTTTTTGTACCACACGATTTTCGTGAATATTCATAAGATTCTACTAAAATAATCATCGAAGAAAATTCAGCGAAATAAAAATACCTCTCCACTTCTTCGATCTAGAATAAATAGTATGACTTCTCCAAAACATCGCAGCTCCAAATCAAACGCTCGAACGATCCGAAGGTATACCTATATGTAGAAACAATTTACCACGAAACAATCAGTACGATCGTACAATTCCCTTTGCCCCGCTAATCGTAAAAACCTTGTTTGACTTTCAGAGGCGCGAGCAAGGATAAGCGGCCCTGCGGATATATACGTTAAAACCGGAAGCCTTTTGACGCTGACATGCCTGATGTCCCAGGGGCCCCACGACTTGGGCACAGTGGCTTGGTACCGTGGTAGTCAGCCGGTTGTCACGTCACCACGCTCGGAAAACGACATTGATTCAGAGCCCCGCATTACCGTCGAAACCGAATGGAGCGACGCACTCACATCGAGGTGAGCTCTGGCCCAATATTCGATACAATGGGATTCGTGTGGGCGTAAAAAAAAAAAAAGATGAGGAAAGTAACCCAATAATCCTTACCCTTAACGAACCTGTTGCCCGGCCTTCATTTACAAACCAAATAGCCGGTTTATGCGCGTGCTACGCGATATCAGTTTGATTAAGAACTTCCGCTAATTGAATCGGAGGCTCTCCTCGAGCTGCTCGCTCGTTTGAAAGTTCTGATCGTACGAATGTAAGGACGAGTAATGGTTTTATTAAGGCAAATTGGAGAGCCGGTGTAATCTCCTGGGTGACGTCGTACCGCGAATCGAGGAATGAGAATAAGTATCGAGAAGGATCTCGAGGAATATTAGCGTCATTTACGGACTAAATCGAGACCTGCACTAACTTGTGGACTCGGTAAATATTTATCGCGTAGATATAAATACTATTTATCCCTCTATGAATGGAATTATATCTGCAAATTATACAACTCGCGAGTCGGTACAAGAGCATCCAAAAAACAATCGGCTTGTCAACGATCGAGCTATTCGTCGAGCATCGAAGGATTACTTCATAAAAGACCAGCTTGACATCAAACGCGATCCGATTCCTGGGATCACGTCTCCAGCAATGGCGCGACAATTAATTCGGTTCTTGAACAGGCTGCTCGTAAATTCGTCCGGCGGTGCGGCTTCGTGACAATCGTCAATCACGTCCAAAAACAGATGCACAGTCGCGGACACCGCCGGCACAATATCCGAGGGACACAAACGGTCCGGGTAACAAGAGGCCGGCCCGAAATGCAGAGCATGTCCAATGCGTCTTCACGGTGCGCGGACCGTCTGACAAAGGACTGCTGTTTCCTCTGCTTTCGGGACAAACGGGATCATCGGGGCAAACGCGACTCGTGCGGTGAAAAAGAAGCGAGAGTGACCAGGACAACGAGGCGTCGCGACTTGACGAAGAAAGCTGGAAGCCTCGAACCTCCTGACGAGTTTGGCGTATGAATCACTTAAATTTATTTCCCACACAGCTGTACAAGTACTGTACTTATTGTACACTTAAGGTGTTTTGCGAGATTTTTGCCGTACTTGAGAGCGAAGTTAATCATGGATATTTGTAAGACATCGTCCACGGATAATATCGAATATTCTCAAGAGATTCCGTGGATATTTGCGAGAAATTCTATGAATATTTATAGAGACATCATCCTCGGTTAGGCCAAATACGAGAAAAATCTCGAGAAGCACCAAATCCTCGATCACTTTTCAATAAGCACCCAGTTCTGCTACTGTGCGAGAAATAATCTTAAGAGATTCATGCACGCGCATTATCATCGTTCCCGCAAGAAGCTCGCGCTACCACGCGTATCGAGCAGGCGGCCTAAATTACACTTTGAAACTCGAACACTCCGATATAATTCACGGCGCCTTAGACACAGCGCACATATTAATATCGGATATTAGAGTTCGGGCAAAGCTTTTAATACCGCGACGCCGTTCGTTTTCATTATCCGAAGACTTCGGCGAGGCCCAAAGCAGTGCGCGGAATGGACATCGAAATAATGAAATCCTCGGTAGCGGGTACTCGGTGCGCGAATACGATGTTATACGAGGCTCCCATTAAAGCGGCCTTAAACGATCGTTACCGGCCTCCCAGCGGGCAATGCGTTACGCCTTGCCGCGATGAAACTAACTCCCAAAATACGGCAAGTAAACGACTGATCAATAATCTATTGGGAGCAACTTAGCGGAACTTCTAGGTAATGTGCCCCGAATTAACGTCTCCGCTATCGGCTTATTTGCGAATGCCCGTGGTTCCCATTAAATCACTCCCCGCGCGGCACAATGGGCGCCTTCATAAGCAACCTCGTTATCCGTTCCATCGCGAGAGCCAATCGATTAATTACATCCCCCTTCCCCAAGGTCGCAGCGATTTGCGCCAATAAGCCACTTCTTTTCCCTTTATCTCCCGGACAACGGAAAATGATCGGTCGATATCGGCCGACTAACGACTCCCGCGGCACGACATTCGTCTTTATATCAATAATCCATTTCCCCCTCCCACGACCTCCTCTTCTCTCCCCACTCTCATCGTCTACCCTCCCCCCCCCCTCTCCCTCCACAAACGATATCAATTTGCAGGACAGCCCGCGTTACAAGGAGGCTTCCAGGTAGCTGGTGGGGTCTAACAGCGTTTGGGGAGGTTATTACGGGCCGGGGAAGAATGACGTACGGTGCCGCCATAAGGATAATGCGCTTAGGTGGACACGATCGTCGGATTTATTTTACGACGCTTGACCAGGGCGGCCGATATCTCTATTGTTTCTACCAACAGTCGGCGGGAGTTTTATTGGGAGCGCCGAGTGGTCGTGTCAAATGACGCGGAAAAATGTAATTCCAGGCGTTAGCTTTTCTGTACAGCGGGACTCGAGGATTAATCGGCGGTCCGTGGTCGAGGAGGAAATTTTTATGGTCGCTCGGAACTTGGAGCGGGCAGGAGCTTTATGTATTTTTCGGAGATAAGCGAAGCTCGAAAAGGGGGCGTAACTCCTTGGCGGGGAGGAATTCCGGGAAAGTTGGTCGATTGGAAAAATCGGGACGAAATTACTGGCCCTTGGCGCTTGGTAGACCGAGCTGCCGTTTATCACGTCGAACTTCATTGCGGGGATTAAGGATGAATCGCTTTCCTCGCGACGACAACAATGCTCCTCGGTGCACCAGGCAGAATGAACCGAGTGCTCGAAACTTGAAGCGTGAGAAGGGATGCCGCAATATTTTTGGTTCTTTGAGAGAAACTTTTTACCCAGGGTGATGATGATGATCGATTTTATCCCGTTGTTTTACAGTGTGAATTTTCTCGCGGTTAGTTCGCCGTACTTCTACGAGGATTGTTATATTCTCGTCGAATGAGAGAAAATAGAATGGATCGTTGCTATGTAAATCGCGCGTTATATTATCGAGATTAACGAATATGGATCGGTGTTTAAAAAGGATTCCGCTCTAGAAACGTCGCTGTACGCTTAGCTTCGGCAATTTAAATGATTTATTGATATAAGTATAGCGTATCGATCTTCGCACGCCGCGGCAAACATTTGATGTTCCCGGATACATGGCAATCGGTGGAATTAAGCAAATAGCATAGCAACGTACTTATTTTACCGTGCATGCTCGGGCAAATATTATTCGTTCCAAGTAAGCTGAAATATTCGAAACGTGTGCCGATTGCCGTGTATCCTTTGGTAATATACGATAAAATATTTGACCCATTTGTTACGTGGCTCGTACATTGCACCAAAAGTATCGACGCGAAAATTACAGTTTAATGAATACGTATTGTGTAACTGCGATATGAACTAAACGGTAAAAGAGTTTCGATGAATTTATTTAGGGATTTGTGGAATTAATTAAAAGTAATTCCTTTGATGAAGCATTGGATGTAAAATTGTAGTTATTTAAAAAACGAGCAATCGTCGATAATTACTCAACTGCTTACTCGATCTCCTGCTCTCTGCAGTGCACGTTCGTGCACTGTTGATATATAGGCTTTCGCACAATTTAGGCAAGAAGTAATTTTTATATAAAACACCGTAATAAAAAAATGTCTACATTTTTTATTTTTCATTCGTTCATAAAGTATACGCTACAGAATTACGTATGGAACAGCATATCGTATAAATGGAATTTTAAAACGGTACCGATAAAAAATTAAATATCCGAAAAATCTATCCTCGCATAACGATCCTTATGGTGTTACAGGTTGAGGATCACTCACGCAAAACCAAGCGACTCCGGAAATTACAGCTGCGTTCCCACCGTAGCCGAAAAAGCCAGTGTCAATGTCCACGTTATCAACGGTACGTTGCCCAATATAATACATATTCTCCCACAATTCCCCAAAATTTGCATTCGAATATTTTTAACCCCGGATGACGTAACTTCTTCATTTCAATCTACCTCGCAACGCAAATTCTGAAATACGATACTCATTACCGAATATAATCATTTTTATATTAATTCATAAAATACACGGTACATTTTATATTAATTCATAAAATACATAGTACGTTTTGTATTAATTCATAAAAAATACATATACATACGCGCTCTTTCCTCGAAACTCTCTAATCCTGCGCGAATTTCGGGACACCCGTAAACCTCGCGCGACCCACTTAGCCCACAGAACCCTCAGCTGTGTAGGAGTAAATCAGGCAAAATAATCGAGCCCAGGGCGTTCTTTCGACCTGGTCGAGGTTAAAGGCGAAGGGGTAATTAGTATAAAGGGAGGAACGAACCTGAGGCGCCTGGGGGCCAAGGACCGAAGGACTCCGTCTAAGTAGCTCCTGTTACGGTCCGCTTCGCGAAAGGACGCGCAAACGGTAGGGAACCCGAGAAAGGAAGGAACCGGAAGAGGTAGGAACCGGAAGGAGGCGCCTCGTCAAAACCCGCTTGGCGGAATACAGTAAATAGGAAGGAATTAAAACGTGGGATCGCGATGCAAAGTCGTAATGCCGCTCCAGGCCGGCGGGTCATTATCTCCCTTTTGTTGGAAGCGGCTTCCACGGAACGTAACTCGATTTTTTCCCCGGAACCGTGAAAAAACCCGCCGCACGATGCTCGAGGATCCAGATACCCTGGCCAAAATACGAATACATCCAGCGATTATTATGAACGTCAGTGTGCCAAAGTTTTTAACGTCACTGGTAACAGATACAAAGTCTTAATGTTAAAGGACAAAACGTTCTTCTCGATGACGCACATTCTATTTTAGAAGATCGTTTGGTATATATGATAGTATTCCTCCTCTCTTCTCCTCTCTTTATCCAAATAAAACGTTCTTTCAACTCTAATACAACGATTATTCTACTCCTGCACTCAAGTGTACAGACACTTTTTCGAGATACCCTACGAATACAACCTTTCATCGCTCTTCAACCGCTGGCCTTTAATCCGGGCCGGCTAAAAATCCGCTCAAAAACATATTCCATCGAGCAGCTTGGGCAGGATTTTCGCATTCCGGGCCGCTGTGTCCAGCTTCCGGAGAGTCGATGCTCTCGAGGAAAAGCTCCGTGGCGCATCGAAGCACATCCCGTCTACGTGCACGCCCCAGACATTTTTCTTTAACGAGCCAGCGCGGTTCTTATCCCGAATTTCAAGAGCCCCGCCGTCGCGTCGCGATATTGTTTTGATCCCTCGGGAAAACGGGGCTCGCCGTTGTTCGACGGAGGAAAAGGCAGGGGGCGCGAGGGGAGGAGGGGAAATACCTTCTTACGATCCCTGCCCTGGATATTTGCAATCTGGTTAAACGACCTTCCGGATAATTCCGGCATATCCGCCCGTTTTTCCCTTAATTGCCGGGCGTCCGTGATTTTTCAGCTATGTAAAAACATACGGAGTGTTTCTGGCTATTTTCGTCATGCAGGAAGCATCGAGCCAAAAGGCGAGGGACCCTATTGCTTCTCGAATTTAATGGCCGGTACTTATAGAAATTGGGGATACGTACCTGATATCGCGAGTGGTGCTCGAAAGGCAATGCGTCTTTGGTAGATATGTATGACTTCTTCGGGTTCCTGGCCGCCCTAATTTTTCCAACGTCGAGAAACCGGTGCGCCCGAAGATCTTTATGTCGGAGCTCCTTTATGTAATTTTACTCGACTCGCGTTTATCGGTAGTCGAAGCTATATCTTAAGTAATAATTATTTATCTGCGCTATCGACGAGATAGTTTATTGGTTTCTCATTCATTTGATGTTATCTTTCCACGATCGCCTACACGTATGAACCGATTAAAACCTAATAATAAATCTTGTCCACGAACTTGCGGTATATATATTTTTTTTATCGATGGATTATCGATAGATCGGTGAAGAGAATATATCGAGTAATGTTCTCTCAATAAGGAACATCTTTGCGTATTACAGTTTATCGATACTGGATGCTATTCGAAACCCAACTTCTATAATAAACATTTGTCCTACAAACGCGATACCGAGGGGAGTAACCGTGACTGAACTTAACGGAACAACGCTGTATTCTAGGTGTCGCCGTGTAACTCTTTAATTTATGAACTTTCCAAATGGCTTCATTACGGGAATCGCGAAATTCAGAGCGCCTCTGCAAGGAGTTTTTACAGTTTGACCGTAAGCACTGCTTGGCCAAACTTCGACATAACCGTGCCGCACGATTTATCCTCCGAGGAAGCAAGCGGCGATATGAATGCCACGAAGTCGTATAATACAGCGGATAGTTAAGACCCTTTAGAACCTTAAATCCCCTTGGTAGACGCATTAAAAAGTTAGCACTATTTTAAGAGAGCGCAGGGTAATATCACGGCCGGTCGAGGAGGCGTATATCGTTAGGAAGTTTACCGAAATAATTATGGAGCTCTTGTGAAAAATATTAATGACCATCCGCGGAACGAAAGGGATAATTGCATCGCGCGGTAATCGATGATGATGAAACAATTACGGGGCTCTTGTGAAAAAGAATAATTACTTTGGCCCATAAACGAGGTTCTGCCGAAACAACCGATGGAGCCCCCGCGAAATGTATTAACGACTGTCTACAAAACGAAGAATAATTGCATCGCGCCATAATCGATGAACCCTGAGGCCTTTTAAAACCGTTGGCGGGCATCGGTGAAAAAACATCGAACGTGAGCTGCTCGAAAAAATGTTTGATAACCTCGTAAATCCTTTAATGCGATTTTATGTACATCGCTCATTTTCTGGGAGTCATTTTTTACGAGGCGCTCCGGTTATTTGGGTTGTTCATCGTAATGGCTTCTTTCGACGACGTTAATAGGAAGCGCAATAAACGAGAAAAGCAGACGCCGCACTGTGCCGCGCGCTGTAGCGTCCGAGTAATTATTTGGATTACGAATCTCATGCGTTCAGTTCAAATATGTAGATGGGATTAGTGACCGCAAATATGTCAACAATTAGATGCAGCTATTATATCCAGCTGGCACTAATCAATAGCGACGGGCGTCGACTGGAGTTATGGGATCTTGATTTTCGTCGGAGAGAAAGGCAGGATTGGAGCGTCGATGTTGCCGATGGATAATTCGGTTTGGCGCCGCGTCTTTATTCTCCCTTCGTTCTTTTATTCTCAAAATCGTGGATGGATATTTCGACTTTGACATCGCTGAAGAAGAGAGGATGAAACGCACTCCGAGTATAGAAATATCAACCGCGATGCTTCAGATCAAAAGACCAACGAATTCGTTGAAGAATTTTCGGTGGGTGAAACATTAAATTCGTACAGAGGGTAAAGAAAAATGGCTGACCCGTATCTGTTAAGTAAGTAGCGGCGCCATTAAATTCAACATTTTATTCAATGATCCGCGGGACTGCCAAAATGTAAATTTATGTTTATTCGCAGCATGCGCGAGCTCTCCTTTCAGTTTCCAAGTCTATTTTTTTATATATTTTAAACGTGAATCGTAAGCAACCATTCATCCCGTACACTTTCGACGCGGCTTGTATGAAAATACGGTAATTCCGCTGGAAACGCTTCTGTATATGCATATGTATATATACATGCAACACGCGCATTGCGTTATGTCTTGCATTTAAAATTTTTCTCGAGTAACATTCGCAAAACGCGACCCGACGCCGATCCGGCGCCGTGCGCCGCTTCGTCACGGTCCTAATTATATAGCGGAGATACCTGGATTAATTAATTTTTGCAGCCCGCTAATTTCGCAGTATTTTCACGGAAAACCCTTTAATTACTCGGGTGCCGGGCGAACGAGCCTCGAACCGATAAACCTCGCTGCCCGACTTTTGCCTCGCAAAAAACCGAAGTGGACCAATTTCGCCGATTCGCCGGCGCATCGATCGGGGCTTTTTGAATAGTGCGTCAGTCCTAAGCGTATCGTTTCGATGCACCGCCTGTTGAACCTTTGTGGCCTCACCGCCTCGTCCGTTAAATAGCGATGCCTCTTAATTTTAACATCGATCGTATCCCACGAATCGCAACTGTTCGCGCTTTCATCGTTATTCCAACTCCTCGGACGATTGATCAGCGCGACGTTTCTACAGGATCGAGTGTACTTGTTTCTAGAGGCGCTACATGGTGAATATCGCGTAGAGAGGAGATTCGGTTGCTCGAACACCAGTGCAAACCTGCCATTTGAAAAACGTAGCCTGACCACCGGGTAGATACACTCAACAGCAAATTACCCCTTCAGGGTCCGAGTTTGGTGCACAAGTAATACAATAACTTTAGTTTACCAAAACACCATCTCTAAACGTAATCAAACCTGGGCAGATTTAACTTTGACGAAGTAGAGCTTCTACACTCGCCAAACTCGTATCGATATAAATTACAGGAATCCCTAACGCAATGTAATCGGCGATTTTCCATCGAGCAACAACCAAATGTCTATTCGAAGCAAGGCGATACAAACATCGCGAAAAAAGAAAAGAACAAAGGCAATGCAAAGGAGAAGCGCAAAAAGAAGACGGTTTTTCTTCAAACGGTGAATCAAAAACCATTTTTCCAAGACTATATTCCTCGTGTATTCGGTCGTTGAAGAACTTAGGATAGTGTTTAGGACCAAAAATCTTCCTATTCCTTGGTGTTTCTTGCCAGCGCCAACATCTAGAGGAACCGTCGCGCATAATGTCGGGGCTATTATACCACTCGCACATTTGTATTTAAATCTCTCTCGCCGCCTTGATAACCGCGCACGACTGTCGGCGCTATAAAATACCTGGAAGTGAGGAGAGACAAAGGAGCAGTCGTTAGCGGGCCATATTAAAAAGGCAAATAGAGGCGGTAAGCCGAAAAGAAAAACGAATCGCGGCCCGACGACGCATTAGCAATTAACGCGGATTTAAAGCGCTAAATGGGGAAATATTACGAGTCGATCGGCATTTTTGCCGATTACTAACTCCCTTCCGCGGTTTATTTGCGGCTCTACGTCGACGATCGCCTGACGATGGCCATTATTGCCGGATTAAGAATTTCCTTTAACTCTGTACAACACAAATTCTTTGATAGTGGAAAATACTTTTTGCTCGATGTGCTCGTCGAAAGGTTGTCATAAAGTTGTTTTTACGTGACAAAGCAATGGGCGAGGATCGTGTAAGAATAATCGCGCGACAGAGCGATAATAAGGCACACGTCTAAACAATCGTGTGCTTTCGCACTCTGGAACTTGGAATCCAGTGTTTTTCTTAGTCTAAATACGCGAGGCGCTCAAATTCTTGGAATCCACTACGCTGTAAGCAGGGACACGACTGTAGGAGGTAAGCTGGTTTAGAGGGTAGTCCGATTTCAACTTTCGCGTCGTGTAGACGTACTACGGTGCGCGACGGAGCGTTTATTGCCCTATGGAGTACTTGTTTTCCTTTCGGTTATTCGCGGCGTTTAGAGATAGACTAAACACTTTGTAGAAGCAATACGCCCAGTTTTCCTCCCGTAGTAGTTCTCTGACACGGCAGTGCAAACGGTTAGTTTATGTCTCGTGCATACAGGGGTGCAAGTTATACCGCGCGCGTGTTAACACGCGGTCCCTTCGAATTGCAAAGCGACGTGTGTGAAAGTGTTAAAAAAATCGTGTCCGTGGCTTCGATAAAAAGCTCTTTAAAAATCCTTCGTATCCCTCGACTGCTATCAAGTGGAATAATTGGAGCAGCGTATCGAACAAAGTATGCAGCAGTGTTTTCGAATAGGTGAGTACAGCTAATATGAAATAATATTGACGAGAATCATGGAAAAAAACTGTACGACGAATCAAGATCGCGTCTTTGGAGGAGCGCGTACGAAAATTTCGAACGCGCTCTACTTTAAGTTTTAACATTGCCTCAGATTAGACGTAAGAGTACAGAGCGCGGAAACTTAACGTAATTATTACTGCAAGTTGCGACGATACTCGCGGGGAATGTACCGCGCATAGTTTCTGTCCCAACTACGGGGACAAATAGGGGTACGCAGTCATAGGAGGTATTTCTCGAATTTCAAACGGCAATATTTAATTAGAAATGTTAGAAGGAACACAATCCGTATTAGTTACACGCGCAAGGGTCGCGAGGCGGATGACAGCTGCAGAGTTCTGCCCATTACTCTTGGTTAATGCGTCTACGCCTTAATTATAAATTATACCGTTGGCAACAGCCTACATGGCGAAAGCATTTTTGTCTAAAATATTATAGCTTCGCGTAAAATTCACAAGGGGACTGCCATATGTAATATATCGATAATGATTTCCTACCCTTGCTATTATTCGGGCTCGAGCGTAAAATATAACGAATACGACGGAACGACGTGCTTCAAATTGGGGCGCTTTTAATTTGGAAAAAATCCACGCACCAGATTCCTCGAAAAAATATGCATTACGCGCGACAAATGAGGGTACGCGTCGCGATGAAAACGTAGGATGCGCGGCTCGCGATTCGAAGGTTTTACCTCGCAGCGAACAGCCGCTCGACTCTAAGCGCCGCTAATATCCACATAGCAGTCGCACGAAACTTCATATCCGAATATTATAACATGCTTTTCGGGGCAAATTTCCGGAGATCCAGGAGATAATAGCGGATGGTACGAAGTTTGGTGGTTGGACCAACGAGGTAACTTGCCGGGGAATCATGGTTAAATTGCGCGATAGTAAGAAATGCCGAAAAGCTCGCTAAGAATTTCTAATAAAAGAAACTGATTCTAAGTTTCGACGTGTATCCTCGACGCGCTTTCCAGGAAGGAAGTCCGTCACGCTGATTAACCGTATACCATAAACCTTGAGACAGACCATGACTCGAATCTTATTATAATAGTCATCCTTGACGACCAGTGATCCTTGATATAATTTGCAACACATTTGCTCGTCGCGCGAACAGAAGATTCTTCCACGATGCCAGAAACTATATAAAGAGTGGCTTTCGCGTTAAAAATATTTGAGCGGAGTAAGAAGTTCAGGGATATTCATCCATTGTGCGAGCTCCTCCTCGAGCCAAGTTAAAGGTCAGCCTCGAAGGGAGGAAAGTAAAGGAACCGCGTTGATCCACCTTAGACCCGAGTTTTATTCCAGATATCGTTGCCGGCCGCGGATAATGCCGGCTCGGCGCTGTAATAGGTTTTCCACGGTTTCCTCGGGTTCCATTTAACGAATAACGCTGTTTCCCCTACAACCTGATATAATACGATGCCAGTAGTCGCACCTTGAATAGTAATGACTTTTGTAATTGGAACTTTGTGCCGGGGAAGCCTTCCGGGATTGCTCGGATAAATGCAGCCGGCAGCATGCGGGTTTCTTGTTATTATAGACCGAGATACGCTGGATCGATCGTTTGAAAAGTCGCCGTTTTGAAGGAGGATGACGGAACACTGTACAAAGTCCCTTGGAAAGGTACGAGAACTCGATTTGGCGCGGATAACTTCGAAGCTTAAGTCGGAATCGACGCAATTCCTTACGAGAGAAACTCAAACGTATCCCGTGGCCAATGATTTGGAAAATTCTTGTAAAACTCTCTCCCAAACCGTTCTCGCCAATTTTTACGCAAGCCTACCGTTAGATTGGGCAGTAACGAAGGTCCATGAAAAAAGTGCATCGAGCGCGCGGCTTTGATGTAACCGATAGCGCATCCATTCGTCGTATCCTGAAGGGGGGCAAGGCGCACATTTCTTCATCAAGAAACACTAGCCGTGTATTTCGGTAGGCGAATAGGTAAATGGAGTTAACGCGAGGGACCACGTGGAAATTAGACCGCGCGACCTAATGGGATTTCGCGTTAGGGAAAAACGGAGCTTACGCGATTCATGATAATACCCCGGCGAGCTCAGCCCTCCTGCTTCTATTTTTCCCAGATTAATTAGCAGCCTAGGACTTTATAATCGCGTTATTGTGAGTGATAGTCCCCGACCCTGTAAATACGGCCGTGGCTGAAACTGGAATTAAAAGCGATAACGAAGGAAGCGGAAGGTTTTCCTCGCATTTCCTGGTAATTGTCGGAGAAGCACGTTGGATAAGCATAACCGCTTTGCATGCGGAGGACGCACCGAGGAGGATAATACAACAGAATCTATTATGTCACCGGGCGCATTCTGCACCGAAGACCAGTGTACCTAAGGGAGAATTCGTTGGCGCATCGAACAAGCCGGACGAGCCCCCGGGAAATACACGGTTCTTGGAGACGCGATCGACGAGAATGCTGAATTTGTCCGACGTCCCGCTAATGCCTTGCTTCTATTAGGTGCACGACTTTGCTTCCGCTGGTTTTCTTCTTCTTCTTAGAAAATTAAGGCTTTATCGTAAGAAAGTACGACGTCCGATTTCGTTCCAAACCTCGTTTATTAGCAATATTCTCAATAGTCTCTTTGCCTCATCATCTTTCACGCGCATCGTAAGAATAATTCCAAGTAAAACCCTAAAGCTAGAATCCGATGACAAATTTATCAAGTACTCGGTGCTTTGGAGGACGAGTCGAAAGCAGATGCCATTTTGATCGTCATGAAATTTCGCGCCTCGATAAAATTCTCGTTAAATTAACAAAGACGCGGGTAAATGTCCTCTACGCGCTATCCAAACCTCGATAAGGAGGAAAGCGTTCTTCCTGGTATCCCTCCAATGGTTCCGCCACGAGGAAAAATAACTCTGCGCGGCGAGAGGTCGGATGAAATCGCTAGATGCAAAAGGTCGATTTCCCAGAGCCGCAGCCAGGCGCCTCGAACACCTTTGGCAAACATCCTCGCGCTTTGTGAAATATTCCAATGCGTGCAACAAGAAAATCGCATTTCTCGCATCAGCGTGCCCGGCGGAAAGAAGGACGGACGTGGAATCGATAAACGATTCTCGAGGAGAAGGGAAACAAGCGGAGGCTTCGTTCGACGGCCAAATGACGCTCTATTCCGATTTTATTCAACGCGCCCTTCCACGTTAGTCCTTCCGGTTATTTCCACGGTCGTCTGGAGGGCTTCCTCCAAAGGTGCAGCGACTAAATAGATTTCAAAGGAGAAATTGGACTTACGGTTCGAACGAGAACTTTGGATTCGCACACGTCTGAAGCGAGAAAGTGGATATGGAATGCCCACTAAAGTAAAAGAAAGGACAGATACTGGAGCGTATATGATTAAACCATGCTTCTAAGAGAAAGAGAATATTACACATCAATGATAATGACATAGAGTCTCATTACGATTTACAATAATCCTCAAATATTTGAAGAAAAATAATAGTTACCTTAGGACGGAGCGTGTAAACGAATCGTAATTCAAAAATCACCTCGCATTCCAGAGCGTTAAGTCAATTTCAATAAACGAGGGAGAGAGCGATGCTAGATTTTCGGGGACCTCGTCCGAAATGCGGACAGAGATCGTAGTTTGATGTAACGCGTAGCACCGGCGGCAAACAATCGCGCGTATTCTGGCACCTTTTGCCAGCCGTTGAAATCGCCATGCGTCGAAAGCACTTTGGTATTCCCTTTGGCTTCGCTAGCCTCGCCCGATAATACTCGCCCTGGCAAGCGACAAAGCTGTGTTTGACGAGTGCTGACACGTCGCAGATCTCGCGATGCGGTCCCCAAAGTTAGCGTCTAGTTAACCCCCTCGCCCTCGGAGCCGAGGAAGCCCAGGATGCGTCGCTACGAGCAAACATTGTATTCCCGACATAAGCCATGCACCGTGACCTTACTGGAATCGGACAAGGCAATTCCTCGTGACAAATATAATCGTGAATGTACATATGTATCGTCCCTGATCAGTGTCCGTTTGAGAGATTATTTTTAGATGAACGCGAAGAAGGTGACAAACACGATCCATGTATCTACGTGACAAGTATGGTATATACGTATATTACTGGTCAGCGTTTATATAAAAAATTAATTTGGAAATAATGCGTGCGAACGATAACACGCAGTGAAGCATGATCGATCGAATAAGAGGAAAACAGTGGGAATACTTAAGAAACGTTTGCAATCCTCATTCTGAGCAATCGTGTATAAACTTTTCCTCTTCGCCACGGGTCCGTGGTGTTATTCGAAGATGCGGTTTGTACATTTCTCAGGCTCAAGCCTACAAAGTCGACAGAATTCTAAGCCAACTACCGACGCGTGAATTCGAGGATCGCGAGTCTTTGGCGAAGGATTTGACCTTAACTCGAGAAATTTATATCTCAATGGATTCCTTTATGTTTAATGGATCTTGATGGACCAAACAGATCTCGAAGGAGGCTGTCTTCGTTATTTAGCGACCGGCCGTACTTTTCTGTTATTCAAACTGGAGTCGGCTCGAAAGCTCTTGCGATGACCTGAAAGAGGAAAAAGGCAGCAGGGCCAACGCGTAGAAGCGGGCGCTTCTTCCTTCGTGCACGCTCGAAATACCCGCGAACGAGATGCGCTTCCGCGTTCCCTTTGGCCTTGAAAGCCTCGCCCGATAATTTCGCCATGGCGACAGGGAAGCTGTACTTGACGAGCGCTGACACTTCGCGTATCTGGGGCGCGTGATCCGGCGATCGATGCGTTTGACAGATTAATTAGGTTGCGTGCTTTTTAGGATGATAAAGTAGAAGCGACGTATACTAACAGGGCGGACTTATCTATTGCATGTAATAAGCTCGCTCCCCGACAGTCTATCGAGCTTTGAACGAGAGACATTCTATCTTATAGCGTACGTATGATTTCTTAATCCAATCGTCATTGGTCAAGGTGACGGACTATTTGAACCTTCGTGTATTTATTTTACATCGTATAACAGTTAAGTGAATAACGATATTCGACACGCAAGGGTTTGACAATTCGACCAGATAGACGAACGCATCGATAGTAAAATCCAGCACCCTCTATATCTCACGAAAAATAGGAAAGAAGCTCGAAAGTGATACGAATCGTAATTTTCTGTGTTATTAAATTTTCTAGTAAGAATACGATAGGCAGAAAAGCGTTCTAGGATCCGTGAAGATCGTAATTGAAGCTTTAGATACGTGAAAGGGGCTTGAAAGCGACCAGCGAGAGACGCGACACGGTGCGTTTTTACATGGAGCACTGGAGTTTAAGGGAAAAAAAAAGGAAGAAAGAAAATAAAGGCGGAAATGACAGGCGTAATTCGAGCCTCGCCAAAGCACGTATATTTTACACGCATTCCATCGGCACCGTGGCGTGGCTGGATGGGATTTAAAAATGCTCGAATGCCGTCCCAACGTGTGCAACCGTAGAGAATACTCGAGCTCGCGCCCTACATACGCGATAAATCATACCACTGACACAGTAACGAACGCGGAGTTTTAAATCTATTCAGGAGACGTCGCTAGGCGGCGTAACGACACGGAGTTCCTTGACTCTTGCATTAAGCGCCCAGCGCCAGCAGCTCCGTGTCAAAGGCGCTTAGCTGCAACTCGAAAGAATGTCCGCGTGACATTGAAACAACGCCACGGCGGAGCTTTAGCGCTGGTACAATATTTCAGCTTTATTGGACTACGATTCAAATCGCACCATCCATCATATCGAGCGCGCACTTCGAATATCGTTCCTGCAATCCTACCAAAGGTTCAATCCGGACGAGTATTCCCGCGCATTAACGACCGCTCGTGATTCTAAGCGCACTGATTTCTTCCTAGCGTGGTCGTGCGCGTGGAGTAGAGGATATTGGAGAGACGATACGATATTTGTCGCACGTTGCTTCCGATAGAGCACGATCACCATATGCCTGGACCAGCATTCGATGCGACTCTGCGGCACTTTTCTTCGAATGAAAACGAAAAATCAATGCTTTCCGCAAATCATCGCTTTCTGGTAAAAAATTCGAGATTTTTAACACGATGAGAAAATATGATGATGTTTGTTCAATGACTCGATGTATATTAAATATGTTTGTCGGATGTCGTACCGACCAAAGGAAAAAAAAATTAAGGCTCGTTCACGACAAATGTTCCCTATCGACACATTGTATCATACCGGTACACCTGATATATCGTATATATTATAGAATACCTGCACCGTACCTCTGCAGACATATGAAAATATATATCTCAAAAATGATGAACCATTGGATCTATATTTACAGCGGCTGTAAAATCAATTGTTTTAACAACCTGCTGGCTAAGACCACTTGACTTAGATACCCATATAACAACGAGGAAGAAGATATCCAGGGATAATGTGTTCCATGATTTCTCTTTTCCCTGATACCTAAGCCTTGAAAGGGTTGAGCAGTGAGGTGGCGGTCGATGCCTAGAGATAAGGCCATAGATGTAAGCGGAAGATGAAACGGGCCGAGCCCGAGTGGGAGGGGTTAACTAGATTAGCGGATATCGCGAGGCCTACATTCCCGCAAGTCACTCAAACATCCGGCTGGCGTGCCTTAAACCCTTACCACTCGCCTACCCTTAGCCGCAACCGCACCCAACCCCAGCCGCAACCCTCGGCGGCCACGACAGAGCGGCGCCTTTCGCCCCGATTGACCGGTGGAAAAGTTTGCGCCCCTTTTAACCCCCTTCGTCGCCAGCGTGGAGAAAGGCCCGTATTCTCGACATCGCCACGCCTGACTACTGTATGATTAATTAGTCCCTCTCTCGGATTTAATCCGACACTTGCCTCGGTACTTCGAAATTACGAGCTGAGATGTTTATTTCTCTCGTGGAGACGATGGTTAAGGATGATCGATTATTCCACGCGATCCGCGTTGCTGAGCTTTGCGTTACACGGTTCGACTATCGAGGCACGCTTCTTATTAGGATATACTTTGTTCTTTATTATGCATTTTGGTTGCAGTAGCTGAATTTGATTTAAATTTTTCTAGCTCATTATTCTAGCTCCTTTTATTAATTCACTTAGACGACATAGTTTGAATAATATTTTTTTACTAATTTTTAATTTTAATTCACTTAGACGACACGCTTGTCGATAAGAGCTCATCCAGCAATTCTAAACTCTTTTACTTTATTTATAAAGATTAGCTCGATGTACGAGGACGAGTTACGGGGTACATGGTTCTATTTTGCGTTTAAGGTATATAAAGGAGCGTATAGTTCCAAGTGTCGGTACGGCTGACTAAATCGTCGGTACCTTCGCAGAAGTGCCAAATGAGCGAAGAGCGCGTTTCAGAGATTCTCGCAGGGGCGAAATTGGGGAGTGATTTTACGTGCGATTTTATTTGCAAACCTCGCGACAGACATCACGATGGCAGAGGTTAGAGTGCTCCACTACGTGATGGGATCACCTCCATTTCCTACCCTCATCAATTCTGATCCGCTTTCATGCCTTAACTGCAGCAGCGTTTGAGACATCACCACCCTCGCTTTCGTCGTCAAAGTGGCTCGTTAAACGCTGAAAACTCGAACGCGGCGGTCGAGATCTCCCTCTCTCTTCTCCTCCTCCTTCTCCTCTTTGGCCACCTTTCCCTCCTCGTCCCTCGCCCAAGCCGAGTTTCCCTCTCCAGTGATATCGGGCCATCTTGATTCAAAACGGAAAAACTGCGCATTTGAGGAAATGCTTGGGAAATTGGGTGGAGTCCCTTGAACCGAAAACTCTGTCATAATTTAATACGACGTATAAACTACCTCGCTTGCTCGACAAAAACGTCCTCGAATTCATTAAACGGGACGATTGTCAAATAACGTTGGGAATTGTCTAGAACAGTTGTCCCCAAAGTGGGTTATATCAACCCCTGGGGGGTGTATGTCGATTAAATAAAAATTTGGGTTTTGTGCACGCGGTACGTGTAACTTTGCATTTTGTGTTCTACTTTGTAAATGATTTACTGTAAAGCAACGTGAATTTTTTTTTATTTAAAAACAGTCCAAAGTAAACCCTATCAAAGTATCAGCTCTGTGTGAGAGAACTCTTCTATATAACCTGGGTGATCGATTAGTGAGGCAAGTCATGATAAACCATAAATTTACGGATAAAGCGTAAATTGGAAGTTGATCAATGCTAAACCGGTTTTTAAGCTCCGCTGTAAATGTCGCTTCTTTTCATGCATTTTCTTTATCACCGGCGCATATTTCGGAATCTCCGTTTTTATTGGTACCGAACCACTGTATTAAACCGATGCCAAGCGTACAGAGCGCGGGTCTCGATAAAATAATCTACGCGCTGTTGCGTATGGAAATAATCGGCGTGATAGCGGTGCGAAATTACTCGTTAATAACGATCGTAACGATGCTCCGCAAAGCCTCTTATTTTTGAGGTTCATAGTTTGGGCGCATTGTTATTGGAGAACAGGGGAAGCGTTCAATGCGAAATTCATTTCGATAGAACCGGCGGGCTATCTGTGTCAAAGATAACACAATTGGAAATTTAAATTCCCCCGTAATCGTTTCTGTATGAGACCGCGCCAATCTGCACTTTCGATCCGGCTTTATCTCAAAAATACTCCGGTGATTAGTTCTCTGTAACCCGATCGTTGCCTCGGTCCTCGCGCAATCGATATACAGACGCAAGATCGTAGCGTAACGATAATTCGATGAAACCTCCGATTTACGATATGTAGGATAAATAAGAGTGCTGCTGCAAAAAAATATTCTACGCGTCATAGTGGTAGGGCGACGATCGAAGCGATTCGATATACCATAGTACAGCTACTCCAGAAACTCGCTGTAGGAGAGAAGGATCGAATGATCGAAAAAAGATACTATAAGAAGATACTATAAGAAGGTAGGAGGCGCGCGTTCAAGCTGGAGCACGTCGAGAAACATTCCGAGGATGATCCAGAGCAGCGTTTCAGGACATCGCTAAATCCCGGAGGTACGTACTACGTAACGCCATATGTAAGACGAGAGTCGTAATCCTCAGACATTCGAGATATGTACCGCGACCGCTCAAAACGCCAGGAGTATCTGGCGCACGAGGTTCTGGTTTCCTTAAAAATGCGCGACACCGAACGTGAGCCGCGAAAGTGGTTCTGATTCTTATCGAAATAATCTCCGCGGTCCACGATGAGAAACGTAAGGGGGATCCAAGAGGAGCAGTTGTGAACACTAGAACTACCAGCCACTTTCTCGACATATTTAAAAAACCACATATATCTTTAATAAAAGGAGAGAGTAAAAAGAAATTTTAGTAAATCAAAATGATGATCCAAATATTGCGTGAAAATCATGGAAAATCTCAAAAAAAAAGGCATTCTTAGAAAACAGTACGATTTTTTAAAGAAACGACCGACCAATCATTTTGACTGCTTTGGTAGTTCGAGTGTTAAACTCTTTAATCCACGAATCATTTTAAAGATTGGTCCACTATAGTGACTTCTGCGCATGCGTCATTTTAAACGGCATGTCATTACAGTGGCTCCGTGAAGTCCGACTCTGCATCGTACCTTCTTTTCAAATATATCCTACGAACTTGTACTATTAATTATCAAAGCGTGCGCGTACATATTATCTTGTTACGCGTCTTGTAAACTCAACGCGTAAGGACGTTGGAATTGATTCATCCGTAGCTCCATTCCAACGCAATTTCATCGCGCGAAGCAGCAGCCGACACTAATCGCGTTGTTACATGGTTTACGCGTAACCAGCGTCGAACATAGCCGTGCAGGAGATTAAACCGGAAAGGAGAGCCAGGCGGAATCGTCGTGAGACCGCGACTGTAAACTTTAAGGTCAGCGCCGAACTTTTTCCCGGCGGCCGCGAAGTTTTAATAGAAAGTAATTCGAGGCGGACGGATAAGGGTACGCCGTTATTTCAATTTCATAAACGGAAACTTTATTAGCCCGAAAACATTCCGGGCGAGTTTACCAGCCTGACATTTCCCTCTCTGAATTTAAATCCGCCACGGTGCAGGAGACGCCGTGCAATCTCTTTAAATGCACTTTAATATTTGCAGCTTATTAACGCTATGCCTGCCGATATTACGTGTATGCATATTAATATAATCTTAAGTAATCTCAAGATCGTGTCATCGATGTGCTTAAATACTTCTTACCAACAAATTCGTATGATTTTATCGAAACACTGTACGCAAGAAAACAGTGATCCTTCCTCGAATGAATGTCCACAAGCCAATCGATCTAAACCTAATTATCTTCTACTACGATAACAGGTGTTTTTTAATACTCTTACACACCTGCAAGGAGTAAGTTTCGATCCTAGAAGTACACCGGCCATTGCTATACGAGAATACAAGCGTATATCTAAGCAGCGCGCTTAACCTGGCGGGGATTTTCTTATATAATAAATGCGAGTGGCAGTGAACGCGTTAAGTATACGGTTATTACGTCCGAATATGTCTGGAGAGTGGCTGGTAGGGTTAGAGAGTTAATAGAGGCACGAGCCAGGTAAGAAATCAAGGCGCGTAATGGGGCCGGATATTGTTCCCGGTTCATCGATCGTTCCTCAATCAGCAAATGCAGCGTTAAGACTCGAGGAAAAGAGGATAAAGAGCGTGGAAAATGTCGATTCGAGGAGGAAGGCCGACCGTGAAAGCGGCGCTCGAATTAAGCCAACGGCCCTTCGCAGGAAGCGTTCGTTCTGTATGCGAAATTACGGCTGGCTGGGTGTATAAAACAAGATGGATCGCGAGCACTTTATTGCGCGGCACTAAAACGCAACAGATTACTGTCACGAAGTTATCTATCGAAACTGACAGACGTTAAATGCGGATAGAGCGGTTCAAAATCCATCTCTGTCCCGCCTCCATACATGAAAGGATCGACTCGCGCGAGTATTAAACGTATCGTTTCTATTTCTGTTAAATTCGAGCTTTCAGCTTTGACGTCCCCATTGCGCGCAATGTTTTTTTTTATGCCTTGCAGTACCGCGCGCTTGATTAGCAAATAAATCGCCCTTAATTCGCATTCGGATTATTCTTGATCATCGATGCCGATGATGGATAAAATTCAGGGTGTAATATTAGGATAAATGCACGCCGTAACGTAACTCTCGGGAGGCGAACCTCAAGGTTCGTGCGCAGTTCTCTGGCCAATTTCGCGATGACGCTGGTAACTCCAAGTTCCCAAAGCAGTAACCCTTATATTAGAACGTGCAGCATTATCTTGGGTATTAAACTATCGATCAAATCGGAAAGACGGTAAATTCGACCGCGCTCTCGCAAAAGTCTATCGATATTGCAGCGCCAACGTGTAAGGCAAAGGGAAAATACTTGCCACGGAATGATCGATAAAGCATCGATTCCAAAGTTCATAGGAACAGCGCAAAAATATAAACAATGAGGAGGATCTTAAAGATAAAATAACGAGAGATCTTTAACACTGTTCCTACCAGCTATTCTCCAGACACGTTTAAACGTACTAAATATATCCTTAAAGAAAAAGAGGACGAGGAAAAAGCGTCGATACATTTATTCATCGATCCTTATGCCGCAAGAAAATCACGAAGAATCTCAGAAGTGACCGTGTCTGAAAATTCTACAGTTTTTCTTTCTACAGTGTTAAGTCCAGGACACCAAATCCGCGTACCAGCATTACTCATATATCTACAAGACTTTGATCTCTTACAAGCTCTTCTCTTACGGATTCCCCTCTTACGGATTCTCTTGCAGATATTCTTGCCCTCTCGACGCGGGCCAGAGGGGCACTGGCTATCTCATAACACCATCGAGATTCGAGGGCAAACCCCTCGTTACGAACTTAGCCACGGAAGTGTACGGCTCGCGGTGGTAAGACGCCTCTACGTGCTCCGCTTGCGCCATGTCTACTTGCCCCTGATTTGATTCCGATATCCCGCTGTTCTCCCGCAGGAATTCGCCGGCCCTTCTCGGTCCTCGAGGCCCGAGAAAAATCACGGCCCCTCCTTTGTGTCCGCGTCTCAGCGGAATTGGGAGATCGAATGCTTTCACGGCGGCCTTCCGACGGAAATATCGCGAGTTTGCGTCTCGTGCGTCGTTGCCCGGTGGCTACAAAACGGACTTGGCTGTTTCTGATCCACGATTACGCGCTTTCGAGATTCGACATTCCCGAGAATCTACCTTTGCAGGCCTCCGTTATCGCGGCTATGCACGATGATAAGGTACTCTTCTGAATTCCCAGGGAAACTCCAGGTTTTCTCCGCGTTTGGAAACATTTTCCTCTTTATACCTGGTGTTAGTATCAGGATATTTGGTACCAGATTTATCTTGCTGTCAGAATCCGTGATTTAGCGAAGGATCCCTGAGATTACCTCTTCTCTCTACTGTCAATGCATAGACTTTCTCTTGGACGCTTTGTAAGATTCGAGTTATTGATTATAAATGGACAAAAGTATAAAGTTATGAAATTGTAGGCGAGGCGGGTTTTTTATTTTCCATGGAGGAAAGTAGTGCGGGAACGAAACTGAAGGGGGGAAATTCGAAACGAGCGGGTGGACGATACAAAACCGATACGGCCGTCGTGGGCGTCGATGCAAAATTAATCGACGAGAAATAACGGAAAGAAGTTCTTCGATTTGCATTAATTAAAGCTGGGAAGGTTCTATTTCAATTTCAAATATCGCGGATCGAGTTCCGCTACTTGGCCGGGGCTTGTCTCGCCGCGAAACGATAATACCGCTCGAGTTACCCACCGATCATCCGTATTTGCATAATTCCCCCGACAAACTTAATTTCCGACATCTTAGCACCGCCGGGCGAAAGTTCATGAGCGATTTCTCGCCGACGTGAGGCAGCCACGATCGGCGTATCCCTTTCGAGATCCCATGGTTCTCCATTTTTCAGCCGCGCTATACAGTTCGCGAGGTAGGGAGGGGGAGAAAAGAGAGAAAAATATGAATTGCAAAGATTAATTCTACCGCGCTTTACATTCGCTATCCTCTCCATTCCCCGTCCTCGAGCTCCCCGTCCATTTGTTCTTTTTTAACATCTTTTCACGGGAACATTTCACGGTTCCTTAAATCTCACCACTTAATTCCCGAAACTTATCGCAGAGTAGTATACACATTGAACACCAAACTGGATATATTTATTTATTTTTTCCTTAAATTTATTTCTCGTCACCGACTGCTAAGGTCATTTGGCCTAGGACCTACTGTTCAAGATGGGTTCCAAACCACCAGAGCTACATATTTATTGCGACATATTTATGTATACCACGTATATCCTTAAAGGACAAGGGTATTCAAAGGGGATATCGATAGATCGATAGAATGATCGACACTCTGAGATAGCATCATAGAAAATTCAAAAAAATACCCCACTAGGAAGTACAGTAAATTTTTCAAGACGGGTCATTTCGATCGCTTCGCTAGATTTAATGTTGAGTTTATACGCGGTGTACATAAACATGTCCAGATAGCGGCTGGTGGGTTTAGCGTCAAATACCGCGTGGCCGCTCCCAGACGATCGAAGCTCCACCGTCTGTGCAGCTATATGCGCGTACGCACCATAAATATGACGCGTTAATAAAAAGAATTCGTATCAACGGTCTCCAAATTCCGGAAGGCCGGTATCTGCATTTTTCATGGTACAGGTATTTCGATATTTCCCCCCTTCGATCGAGCGGACGGTACCTGCCACGTACAAAAATCCATAAATCACTATCCCTCGTCCGCGCGAGCCTCCACGCGCCGCCCTCCGCCCTGGGAAGCGATTTTGTATAAGCGCAACCGCCTCCGTGTATTTGTACCAAGACACATTTACGTCCAGGCACTTGGTATTTCCGCGAGTTAATTCGGTCATAAATACACGCGGCCGTCTTTGCAGCGATAATCGTTTGAAAGTGTTGGACTGGGGGCTGTGTGCGGGCGCGCACAGTGGCGGCCAGTGGGAACCGGGCGATATTTCAGAAACCGAAGATATACGGCCGCGAAATTTTCTTGTCGGCTCTTGTTCGAGTTTTGAGCGAAAAAAAAACAACAAAAAAAAAAGCACGCAGGGACCGCCGCCGGATTTATGGCTTTATTAGGAAATAAATCAGCGGACGGTATTTTAGATTTGATGCGCGCGGTAAATCCTCCGGGCGTATCGCCTTTGCGCTCCATTCGCTGGCCGTTTCTTCGCGATACCGCTCTGGTCCCTACGGATATTTTAATATCAGTATTAATATTTATCGATAGGATTGTGAGGAATGAGGCCTTCGTCGTAAGATTACATATATGAATCAAAGAGACTCTCAGTGTCTCTGATCGTCTCTTTGATTCACTGGATACGAGCGAGAGAGAAGGTAGGCGTCGTTGCGTCTAAGATTACAACGTGCTCCGTTACAATTACATTTAGGGCTTACAGTTATGGTTACAGTTACGGTGCAAGGAATTTAATTTGTCTCGTAGATCGCGGTTTATATTCGAGTTATACCCGAAACTGTGGATGCGCCAGAGAAGGTTTCCTAATAGCGAAAGGTGGAAGAAAGGAAGGAGGATTTGTGCGATTCGAGTGCGGAATAAAATGAAGGATAAAAAATGATACGATGTTGGACGATACTCGATCTAAAACCGTAAAGGGCTGACATACTTTTTTTTTTAATTCACCCTTCATACTTCATATACCGAGGTTTGAAGATAATCAAGCGAGTAAAAGAATATACGATCTATTTCTAGCGCATACGATGCGAAAGATAACTTCAAAGGATATTATCCTCGTTATTAGGACAGCCTTCCAACCTCAAATATCCGTGTATATCCTAAGACCAACGGAGTCATCTATCATAATTAGCGCAACGTAGCCAACCGGTGAATTCATTTAGAACGGAAAAATCCTGGGAGCTCTATTGATTTTCTATTAATTGCCCCGTCCCCTGCCACGATTCCAAGCGGTTCGAGTGGACGTATATACCGACAAATTCCCAATTCGAGATCAACTCGCATTTCAAGATGAATCAGAACGGGAGAGTTGCCTAGTTGGTCATTAGTGCACGCCATTAGTGCCATTCTGAGAGTCCGGATAGGTCTAGTCCCCTCGAAACAGTGGCTATTCTTCTGCCAGGCCACTGATATCCAATGTTATCGAGCGCCTCGAGCCCGGCCAAAGAACTATTTACTCCATTTTCAAAGTGAAACTGATTGCTTTTCCGATATTTATTTCCGGCCTTTCCATTAATCACGAACAAATGTCCTCCCGCGTTGCAGGCAACCCGCGGAGGCGCCTTTACGTGCCGTTTGATTCCTATCGTCCGAAGGATGCGCCGCTCATGGAATTATATCACACGCTTCCCAATAAAGCGCGAGGAATTTCCCCGCTCGAGTCACTCACCGCGCGCTGAATAATAAACTCTCCCCGAGTAGGCGATAAAAGCGTGAGAGAAATCGAAGGCTCGCAAAGGCGCTATCGTGTTTATTAAAAACCCCTCGTTGCAAATATTAATCGTACAACCTTGCTGCCGCCGGTTTCTCCCGAAATTCGAAGCTCTATCGTCAAGAACTGGTTATACATTCATGATTCAAAGTAGAGGCAAAGTCGTACACCTAATAATAGGATATACGTAATGTATCGTAACGTATCGTGGCATTTAATATATCATAGCGCACCGCGACAAAACGCCAAAAGCAATCGCGAGTCGAGTCCGAATCGACGAGCTTTCGCGGGGCTTCCCAGGTCGGGCGCGACTCGACCTACGGGCGCAAAGGGTTAAATATTATAACGCCCAGGGCAAACACGTTGTCTCGTATTTGCGCGTCGACGCCATCCGTGCATCCGTGCGTCCAACACGCTTTTCGCAAATATTGGCCGAACGTGTACGTCGCATTCGGCAGACGTGCCTACGGTGGATTCGTTCCCATCGACGATGCCTTATGAAAATCGTCGGGGGCATAAATAAACCGGCGCCGCTCGACTGGATAAATCCAAAGCGCCGGGGAGCCTCGCTCTCTGCCCAGCCTTCGACGTTTCGACCTGCCCGTATTTCGAGCAAGGCGGACTCCGTAAAGAATATAGCCGAGTGAATATTTATCAGCCGACGGAGTTCATCCTGCAAAACTGATATCCTCGCTCGACGCCTTTGCGGACACGATGAGAGTAGCGCTACTATGGAATTGAATGTTACATCGAATGCGAGGAGTTTTGGATTATTTTTACAACATTATTTCTACTAATTTATATGCGCTCTGTATACCTGAAGATAATCCTTGAGAAGGATATTGAAAAGGCTTTGTCGCCTATGTTGGTATTGATACACCTATGATACACCATTGATACGCCTATGATACAATATATGGAGTAATAGTTGAGTGAGTAGTAGAAGAGAGAGTTTCTCCGAATCGACTAAAGACACTGATCGCGATGTATGAGATACTTTGACATACACCCTCGGTGTATACCTCGCGATCATCTTCCAAACCGCAACCCCTCGGGGCGCAAAGGAAACAAACCCCGTTCGTTTTCTTATCTTCTTAGCGAAATTAGATTCTTAAATAGAGAAGGCAGGCACGGGAGGTATGGTTATACCCTCTCGACGGGCGGAGGCAGTAAACCAGGAAAAGGTTTTACGTCCTGGCAGTCCGTTTGAGTCTAAGCTACTTTAAAAGTAAGCCCCCTCATTTTTACCCCCGGAGAAAAAAGGCTGTCCTTACTGTTCGCGAGGCATGCATTAGCTCGCTCATCTTGGAAGGACGCCGAACGTCCTCGTAAAAAATGCACGGTCGTGTGGTCCTCGGGTATAAAGGAGCGGTGGAAGCAAGCGAAGAATAAAAATGAAGACAATAACAAAGGGCTTAAGAAATCTCGTCTCAAAGGAAATCATCTCATCTCGGTAAGATGAAACTTTTCAGAATGGCTCGAGCCATATCCGAAGGTACACTTCTTTACGGTTTCCTTACAATACCGTTGACCGTGGAAGTTAAGTAGAGCAATGGCTGGCTTGTATATGGGTCAAAAGTGTATTGTTCGCGTTTGACATCGTTCTCGCGAAAAACACGATCGTTAAGGATGGCATACATGGCGGTATTGTAATGGGCGGTAATACGGTAACATCGCGAAGCCATCTGTATTTTTATGGACTATATTTTACGTTCGATCCTTGGGCCGTTATCGGGTCGCCCCGAAACTGTCTTTCGTTTTATGAGGAAATAATGGATGCGCAAGATTTCTCGTTTTATATTGTTTTATTGAGTTATATATGCAGCTGGGGCAACGATGCGAAGATAAAGAGGGTAACGTTTGATAGATTGAGTTTCGTGTTTGTTTAAATTTCGACGGATGAAGCGTGCAGAAAGAGGAAGACACTTTTGGGACACGCTAATATAATACCAAGGTACTACCACTATCGGTTGTAAAGCGTGTGTATTTATCTTAAGTCACAATTTTTGCGTTTTTATCGAAGACCTGCATCGTGGTATAAAATAGGCGCTGTATTCGACGTAAAGCGTGCTATTGGAAAATATTATACGGATTAATCAGGCACGTGGCAACCTTAGGATTCTACGCTTCGCGCCTGAATGCGGTTGACCCAAGTTACGTTGTGCACATACGGCTGTATCAGCAAGGCACGTATCAAGGAGAACGAAGATGGATTTACCGGGCAGTGGTAGACCCATTAAGCGTGCTCAGCCACTCCGATGGAGTCACGCTTTGAAATAAATTGCCAGGGTCCACGCGGATGTCGAAAAAGTAGTGATCGGTAACCCGCTCTAACCACGCTCAAAACACCATCGGCACCTTGTTTTCGAAGAGCCAAGAGGACGAAGTTTTATCGACGTACACATTTACGCCGCGATACGCTCGAAGGGCTTATCGATATAATTTAACCCTCTACGAATCGAATTCTATCCGCAAATATACAACTGGCAAGGCATTCACTCAGATATTTCAGGTCGATGATGCTGCAAACCGTCATCATATCGTTACTTAGTGTCTTAGAGGTGTTATATAATTAAAACGTATACGTCACCTTGTGAGAAAGGAAAATTATTTGGTAAAACGTTCGCACGTAAAAGTTACACGGCCCATAGAGGGTTAAAATCAGTTTCCAACTAATATAAAAATAAGACTAACCAGGACCTCGTAAGCAAAACCAAAAATAATAATAAAAACAACGATAACGCTGTAATAAATCTCTCCAAACTCGCCATCGCCGAGATCAACGATATACACGACACCATAGTCTCCAATATCCCTCACATATTTCTACGCTTCGATCTTTCAAACCTTATTGCTCGATGCACGCCAATAAAATCCCCCAATGCCATAATTCCTTCGATCCAAAACATCTTTCGAAATCCATCGGCACGCATTATTAAACATCGCGCAAGGATCCTCGTCGCGATCCATCGAACAGCCGCAAGAACTTTCCCAACTGCAGCGGCGCGCTTTCCCTCTCGTCGAAACTTGGCCGCTTCTCGACTGCGCCTCGAAGGCTAATCGAAACCGATCCCGAGGATGTAAAACATTCCGGAGGCGTATGCAAGGCGTGAAGTACGACGGGTTAAATCCTCACCGCCCAACCTCAGGAATCTTCCAGAGCCGAGAAACTAAATCCTCCCCCATCGACTTCTTCCGCTCGATTCCCTCCCGAGCCGAGTATTAAAACATTCGCTCCCCGAAGGGAGGGGCAGACTTATTATTTTAAAAGCATTCGAAACTCGGGCGACTCGGGGCGTTTAGCTCGGTACACCCTGGAGTTCCAATTCTTTCGTGATCCGAAACCGTTTTGGCCGCGAAGTGCCGCGAGGGGAGCGGAAGAGGTCGAGGGGCCTGGTAATTGTACCTCATTCCGCAAGTTCACGTTCTTACAGGCCATTTAATACCCGTTCCAGGGGGGATGGAGGGAGTAGAGGGGGAGGAAGAAAAGTTTGCGACCATCGCGAGGAGCGGAGCGTAATTTCAGGAAGGTTGGTAAAGCGGGTATTATCGAGGAACTGTTTCTCCAGACTTTTGCCACGAGTGGCGGGAAATTATCGCGCGTTTTACGATCTCCCGAACTCGTCGCCTGGCCGGTCCGCGCATAGCCCGATCCCCAGAGTCCCTCGATGCTCCGCCTTTTAACCCTGCAGCGGGACCGCGCTCGCGAATGCGGATGAGAGATCGCGCGAATGATCTTGGTTATCGAGTTTGAAAGTGGGGGTTTAAATCGAGGCGATATTCGAAAGGCTCTCGGTCACGTTGAGCGGAAAGTAAGGTAATTTCTGCTCAATGTGAGCAACGAAACTTCCGAAGTTGAGAGTTAAGCGTGAAACCAAGACGTTAAACTAACACACCGATTTCTTTAATATGTTTTACGGATAACCGTATTTAAGTAAATTAATCGCGCTTTGCAACGATTAGTACGGATAACCCGCGGCTACTAGTTTCTTTTCTTTTTTAATTCATTTCCGGCATCGATCGCTAAGGTAAATTGGCTCAGACGTGGTCTCCGAAATTCCAAAGAGAAAGGTCTCCAAAAACCCACTGTTCGACGTGGACTTTAAACCACCAGAGCTACGGCACGCGTATCACGTTTATTCCAACAAATTCCACACTTCTATCCACGAATCGTAAATCCAAGTGGAAGAATGTTCCGGCACTTGTGCTCGGAAGACACGAAAGACGATCGAGGTAATGCGCGATATCGATGCAGCGTCCGAGCTCGTTCGTTTGTTTCGGAGACACCGAATGGGGCTTTGGTCGGACAAAGGCGACGGCACGTCGGAAGGAATAACGCGACTCTCGTTTTCTCGTTTTCACGGAGCAACGGCCGGGCCTTTGAAAAGTCGTCCGGGACTTGGAGTGCCCACGCGTATCCCAGGAACGTTCCATTCGAACGTGGAGCGCGACGACCGCTGTCCTTTGATCCCCATTGATTTCGCGCGTTTACATCAAAGCCCGGGACTTTTCTCCGAAAGGACACCGCCGGAAACTGGCTTCGGTTTATCGTGCACAGCTGAACCCTCCAAAAGGTCCCGGCATTACCGGCCCCGCGATTCCTCGATTGACTATCCGGGCGTGCGCGGCTTTCAGGAAGAACTTGTTTGAATGGAATGAATTAATTAAAGTTCACCCGGCAGAGGCACGTTATGACCTTTATGCGTGAGGACATCAAAAGCGGCCCGAGCGCTTTGTAAATCAGAGTCCACGTTGCTCTCAAAGACGTACTCTTTTCCTTTTTTTCCTTTTCGACCAACGAACATCGTTTCTGGGGATAAAATCTATCGTTGATCCATTACGACTGGAAACAGCGAGGAGCTCGATGGATGGAGGGACTGGCATTTTCAAGAACGCGATGTCCGAGTAATGTATACGCGACATTTTCGGAACATTCGTGGGGGATGAATAACGCTGCATAATGTTTTGTTATATAATACTGCGGTATACGTGATATACTATATTGCATAATACCATGAGCTGTCCCGAAATTCACGCACGAAGTAGTTTTGATGGAGAATTTAGGTTTATAATCAAAAATGGTGTATTTATAATGTTTTCCATTTTTCGTTTATAATACAATAGAATCGTTCATAATATGGATAATAGTATGGAGTGGCATATCGAGTAAATGTCCTCCACGGCTTTGCCGAGGTATACTCGCTCTTTTATCGAAATTTCCAGCTGAATTTCCTGCCACCCTGCGTACTACCGTACTACATAATGCTGCGGTATTGCGTTATAGAACACCCCGATGCGTACGTGACTTTTGCACCGTTGCTCCTTGCGCTCGATTCATCGGTTCGGCATTTAAGATCGCGGGGCAATACCTCTTAAGCGTGATCTACGATCGAGATACTGGCACGGTAGTACCGGCGTCGTTACTTGTCCCTGACAAACCGAGCACGTGCGGTAGACGTGCACGACATTTTTCGAGGGCGGAAAAAATGCATCGTCCGAGGGGAATGTCGCTCCGACACGAGAGTTTAATCAAGTCCGAGCTCCATGGGGGGATTACGGAGATTCCGGATGTTCCTCGCTAAAAATCCTTCCGCCTTTTGCGAACCTAAGCTACGAGTTAATGTATTATATACAGATCTTCTAATATTACACTTCTAATATTAACGTGCAGTTACTTTATAGTTACTTGTGATTAATGTACGTATAATATATAGTTAATTCATATATACAGCCTTCTATACTTAGAAATGCCGCGTGTACATATATCCTTCGCGATGAATGCGCGGATGAAAATGATTTAATTTCGCGAGCAGGACACTAGTCGAGTGGTTCGCGTTAACTTACCTGTACAGCCAAATAACCGGCCAATTCCGGGCGCACCTCGCACCGTTTCGTCGATTATTTCGGCCCCCTGCTGTCCGCTTTATCCCGGAAATCGGGGCTTTTGGATTTAGGCACCGGTCCAGCCCGGATCCCGTAGGAATGCGACAGTTCGCACAGTCGTGCGACTAAACGGTACTTTGCCACGCGCTTACGGCGCAACGCCCTGCTAATTTTCAAGTATTATTAACGGCCGACGGCTCACGGCTAGGCCGCCAGGAGTTATGGGCTATCTAACGTGCATAATATTAGAGCCACTGCGGAAATGCTTTAATCAGGGTCGATTCTTATCACAGGCTTCTCAGCGTGGTGGTAATAGGGAAGTGGAGGTGCTCGATAAGGAACAAATCGTGAGCGATAAGTTAAAGGAAGAGACAGGAATGTAGCGTGCATCTACAATAATTATAATCATCGCTAAATCCATCTTTGCTGGATGGTAATATCGAAAAAGTCCTGGTACCGTATTAACACTAGAACTACCAAACCAGTCAAAATGACTGGTCAGTCGTTTCTTTAGAAAATCGTAGTGCCTTATATGGATGTATTTTTTGAGATTTTCCATGATTTTCATGGAGATCATCATTTTGATTTACCAAAATTTCCTCTTACTCTCCTCTTTTTTTTAAAGATGTACGTGGTGTTCTAATGCCCAGAGAGTGGCTGGTAGTTCTAGCGTTAAATATCATCGATTCATGCGCAAAGGGGACGTACGTACAACCAGTCTCAAGGAGAACAGAGCGGCTCGCTAAGTTCCTCCATCGATCGCGTTTCGGCACGACCTCCTTCGATTTTTTATCCCCCCAAACGACGCGCACAGGCGAGCATTTCAAATAATTCTCTTCCAATCCACTTGGCCGCGGTATCTAATATAAACTTTGATCAAAAGCTCCTCTCCGCGATATATACGAAATCCAGTGGTATAAAATTGATTTCGAGGAGCAGGTCAAAGGCTAAATAAGCCCGCGCGGTCCACGTCGGGAATAAAGTCGGGAGAGGCGAGCAACATAATCCAAATCGGATCGAAATGACGGTACGATATTCGTGCCAGTACGGTCCATCAAATTTATCGTATACTTCCAGGGTACCTTCGCTGGATCTAAATCCGGCCATCGCGAACACTCTGCAAATCGGCATTTCCAGGCCGCGCCAGCGTCTGGCCCTGGATGGAGTCCAATGTACCAGTAAATCGCAGGGAATCCTTTCTTCCCATTACTTTCGTGGAAACGGCTCTTGACCTCGGCCAGCCGAGCGATCGCGACGGAAGCTCTTAAAGTCGGTCCTGGCCGGGGTTACTTAGGCGTGAAACGCAATGCCGGCCCGGGCTCGCCTTTGATGCACTCGCGAAATAACGGGATCGTTGGTATTTACTCCTCCTCGAACTCTCGGTACATTCGCGATGCCGATGTCTCTGGATGGGATGTCGGTATCGATGTCGCTGAATGGGACGTTTTGTACCGAATCAGAGGTTTTCAACGATTTTTAGATATTTTTTCTACTTTCATACAGTAATGCATAACGATAGCTTATTGAGAAATAGGTGGAATAAGCTAAAGCTCGTGTTTTAATTCATCGATTAGACGAAGCAACGAATCGAACGATAAGGCATACTCCTCCTATATTCTTGCTCGGTATCGTGTAAGTAGTTTAAACCTAAACAGTGGGCCATTTAAAAGTTTGTTTCTAAAAACGCTATAAAATGAATCTACGTCGATATTTAAAACAAAATGTTTTTTTTATCGTAAAGATTGGAGTCTCCGATTTAAGAATGAAAAGACCGACCAGCTGTTCAAATTTCAAGCAAATCCGTCACACCTGTCTTGCCATATCCTATAATTTAAAAACAAAGCAGTAGACGGCCCACCCTATACCTCAGAAATCCTGCATTATTATAATCTAACGCGACGCACATGGAAATCGTAGTCGATCATCGATGTCGGTTATATTCGACGGTGAGCCTTTTGGATCGTTCCGTGGAAAACGAGGAGGCCCGATGGTAGGCGCGGAAGGGTTAAAGCTCGCGCACAGCGGCGCAGGGTAAATAATTAACGAAGACAGATCGCCTCCGTGGCTGGCCATCGTTTAAAACGACGTCCCCTGGCCCCGCAGCGCCGGAAAAGATTTGTCCCGCAGCAGGGCAATACGTCCTGATAAATCACGGTTAATTAAGTTAAATAATGAGCGAGGAGGAGGGCGATCTCGCGGGAGGAAGTCTGAAACGAGGTGCGAGCTCGCTTTTTATCGTCAGCCGCGACCAAAATCGCCGTAAAGCGCGGTGGAAAAATAGACGCTTCTCGATCCGCGGAACGATTATTCGAAATTTTGCTGAAAACCTACTCGCGAGCCTGGCGGAGAATGGATTAATGGACGCGTTGATCTTCTCGCGATGTACCGCGACGAGGGAGAATTTCGAGGCATTATGGCGAACCCTGTCCGGAGTGTCGGGATTTTTTTTCGAGATGTCGGCTAATGGGAGAGAGCCCGGATTGTCGCGCTGGAAAATAAACCGGGACGCCGCTCTTGCGTCATAACAGCCTGCCGAGTAATACCTAACGTCGTCACCTTTTTTAACCTCATAGAAGAGCTTCGTTTTGAAAACAGGCACTGAGGGGAGCCTTTCAATGAGCAGGGAGCCGACTTCTCCCATTCGCGCATTTCCAGGGCGTCATTTCTGGCGGTTGGCGAGTGTGCGCGCTAGGAAACGTATTCGTGAAAAAACTAAGCCTACTTTATTCCGATTACAAAAAAAAATTACGCCTTACTCGAAATGCGGGAAATACCGGGCTTTCACGGGGCTTTTCGACATATTTTACAGAGCGACACTGGTGCGCTTTAATATTCCACCGGCGATATTTGTCACGGTGGTGCGCATGCGCGTCCTCTCGTATTTTTCATAATGAATCGAAGAAGGGGCGTTTAGAAAGGACACTCGTGATTCACATCGATACGGATCGTGTTAAATAATCCTCGCCATGAAAATAAGTGCTGTAGCAGTTACTCCAGCGTCCCATTTTTCTCAACACTATTTTTCTTCCAAATAATCGAGATTCATCGCCTTAATTTCAATCGATCTCTCAATACCAATTTCAATTGCCAATCATCGCTATTTCATTAACCCCTTAATCACCGAGCCAGGCACCAAGCGGACACATCTATCCCTACAATAGGAGCAGAGGAGTGGAAAAGCGTACGAATAGTCCGCTCCGAAAGACCGCGAATACGTATCATCGCGAGATATTGGCAACGAGCACGAAGAGGTTACGGGTTCGATATCGACACGGAGCGCTCCATGGTCAAAAATCTGGCCTCTTCCGGCGGTGCAAATGAGCTGCGCGGCTCGTCCGGCCCGTAATTATCTCGGGCGCGGTGCATGAATTCATCTTTTCCCTCCATGCTCGATGAATGCGCCGGCCGCCGCGGAAGGATAAATATTCAGATATGCAGGAGGCACGAGCCGAGGCGGTGGCCGCCGCCTATTTGTGCCCGTGCCCGCCTTATTTTCCAGGAAAACCCGTTTCGCCAGGCGTGCAGCCTTCGATTCGCGAAATAGCAGGTTCCCGGGAAATCGGCGGGCTCGTGACATAAAAGGAAACCGACGAATTAACTAATTGACGACGTGATTTACCTTTCGAACGAAACCGGCCGCTGCAGGAGCGAAAAAAGGCCGGCCGCGCAGTGCGGGATGCCTTTTATTTTCGTACGGCTATCCAGTGGCACCGAACCGCGATACTCGACCGCGATCGAAGCTTGCAAATTATACACGAGTATCCCGAGCTCGCTTCTCTCCTTCTCTCCCCGTACCCTTTCCTCCCCTCCCCTCGCCCTCCCTGGATTCCTCCTACGTCCAATTTGTTCGCGCGGCTCGTTATTATCGCTTCAAAACGAGAATTCAATGCGGGAAGGACGATGCGACTTTTTCGAAGCGTTTATCGGAACGCGAGGTTTCAGAAGTTGCCTCCTGGGGATCCGTCCTTTCCTTTTGCGTTTTTACCCTCGTGCGACGTGCATCGTTTTGTTGTCGCAAGGAACGTGGAGCGCGAAGGAAGACTTGGGAGAGCAGGATCGACGGTTTGAGAAGCGCGTTGACTGGCTCTCGAATATGTATATTTTGTTTATAATTAATTTATTATATTCTAGATACATTGGGTGAGTGCAAAAGTTCGTGCGGAGTCTCTTATAATTCCATCTATTGAAACTACGCACGAACTTTTACACTCACCTAATATATATATTAGTATATATAATAGTATTATAAATTAGTTTATCCCTGATTTTTATCGTACTTTGGCACAATTCTCCTCCAAGCTTTCCTCGAAAAGGGGCTCTATAATCCGCGTACGAACCCGGTTTGCTCCAACGCTCCTGTCGTGTCGCACGCCTTACTCGCACTTGCAAATCGCATACGATTTACGCGCTGTAGGGGCGCTCGGTAGAGCGCGACGAGGTTTCCAGTGTTCCGCGAAGCCATACAAGCCCTTACGTAATAATTCCAGCCAAAAATATCGCGCGCCGCGATACGGACTCGCATTTGCGAGCGAATGAAAATGCGTGACGCCGAAGGAATTTGATAAAGGTGCATGTCTCGGTGTCGGCGCGCTCTGGATTTCCTTTCGAATCAATACCCGGTATCGGCCGACCACGAATCCTCAAACCGCGCGCGCGGCTCTAAATCTGCGGGGCTGGCTTACCGAATACGGAGTATTCCGTACGTTTCATATCCTGTTTATTTGCCAGTCTTGTTTGTACATCCGTTATTCATGGCTATATCGATGAGGTATAAATTTGATTGGATCGCGCGGGAGGAAGTTGAGGCGGACACTCGCGAGTTTTAACGGAAAGCTCGTTAACCCTCCGTGAACCCGTGCGACTTTCGGATGACGGGGTTATACATGGATATTTTGACGAATAATCTCACTTTTTCACGAGACAAAGTGTACGCCTTAATTACATAACGTCTCTGAGATAAACGATAAGAATATCGAGGACGGTTGGCAGCACGGCTGACCTGAAATATACAGAGAGTAAATGCCTCGCCAGTTGTATAATTTACGGATATAATTCGAGCCATTAACTCTCAAAGTCTCCTCGCGATCGACGCCTCCGCCTCTCACAGTGAATTTGCAACGTGGCCGAGCCTTTGGTCGGATATTTTCCTTAATACACGTTTTAATAGCAACGCTCTCCAGGATCGAGGGTGTTCGAACGAAAGAGCTCGGCCCGCAAAATCTATAAAGGCAAAAAGGCAAAACCATCGTCTGCGTTTCCATTAAAAAAACAAAAAAAAAAGGGAGGGAGGGACGCAGAGGGAAAGGGAGGCATGGCCCATATCCTGCGGTCATAAAACCGTGCTGGCCCAAAGGCACGGCGGGAGCAAAAAAAAAAAAAAAGGGTAAAGGGGGTCGTCGAACGCGAATGGCAAATAGCTAAAATTTTTTAAATATCGGCCACTCGCCAGATAAAGGAATGATTAACCGGATTTTTTTTCCTCGACGCCGCGGAAAATTGCGCCGCTCTCGGCTACGTGAGAACGATAACAAGTAGTTGTAATCGTCGGCGCTGACCAATTATATTTTCGGTGGCGCGCGGATCAGCGACGGCCGCGTAACGAGCTTTAACCACTTCTCCGAATTATTGCGGATTTTATTTTCGATTTTTCAATCTATTACCATTAAATAATATCTCGAAACGAGTTTAACCGTTTTACCACTCGTTCTGCGCGTTAGAAGGCACTTCTAATCTGATCAATCAAATATATCAAAAACAGAATTGTGGTGGTGCAGTGGACCTTCGGTTAGGATTTCCATGCGGGAGATCTGGGTTCGAATCCCGCCCATTACCGATGGGCTTTCTCCACGCGATACGTATATCGCAGCTCTGGTGGTTTGAAACCCAGCTTAAACGGTAGCCCCACGCCAAACGATCTTAGCGGTCGATGTCGAAAATGAATATAAAAAAACATATATCAATTACAATAAATACAGAATATATAATAGCTGTCAATGCCATTCCTAATGATAATTGCACTACTGGCAAAAATCGAGCGATACATCTATGGTACCAGTGTGCTATTAAATGTCGACATACACTCGTCTCATCGATGTATGATGAACTTCGAGAAAACGGGGGAATTTATTCTACGAGTACGATCAACCATGGCGAAAGTAGATCGTTTGGACGAGTATCCTCGACCACCTCAGGGAAGCGGTTAACCGGGGCGCCTAGGAGCGAGTGTTCCGATACGAATCACTCGTATGATCCTGTCGGGATGTAATTCCATAATTGGTGCCCTAATCGATGCTCTAATTCCACGTTTGGCCCGCGCGGCAAAGGGCCCATTGTCCCTGCGAATTGACGTGTGGGCAATAAACGTCGCGCGCTTTAATTTCGCCCGTAAACGGGAGACGAGATTATGTCGTCGTTATATAAAACGCGGTTCATTGTCTTGCATAGACGTCGAGTTAAAATACCGGGATAGCAACGGGCCGTTAGCCGAGGCGAGCGTTGAGAAATATTGGGATATGAACAACGCTTATCCGCTGGTCATCCCTCTTAGGGAGATTTTAGCCGGATACCAAAAACTGGGTTACGGTTACTAAAGCGGAATTAGTTTTTTCAGCTAAATGATTTATGTGGTCTTAGCGAGCGCCCCATCTACGCGTTTTTTTTTTTTTTGTTTAATTCTACATCCGGTTTTTGGGGGCTGGTAATTGAGTAACTATTGGAACATCGGTCGTTTCTGATCATCTTTACCGGGATCGAGCATTGATTTTTTTTCCTAAGCGATTGATCTGGATCGATGTAAACGTGGAAAAAAAGAAACGACGCTTCGAACAGATACGAAAATAAAACGTACATTGAACGAACAAAAAAATATATTTCTATAGTAATAAACGAACTAAAAAAAGAGGCGCCTGGTATTTGAAAAAAAAGAGAAGCACGATTCATCATACATGACCCGTGCTTGTCTATTATAACGTTTTTCACGGATCGCCTTACGGTTGTTAGGCACGCGTTTTTATCGTGCGTTATTGTTAAATAAGTTCACGCTACGTACTTTCGCAGCGTACGAGAGAGAATAGTGAGCCGCGTCGAATGGCCGCGAGTAATAAAATCGTTTAATGGGACGCTACGAACCGCGCGCTCCGATTCATGACCTGTTAAAAATGCAGACAACGGCTCGGACACATGCTCGGCGCATAATGATCGTTACGCGTAAAACGGGAACGAAGTGTGCCTCGTTATTTCGCCCTCGCATTGCGTATCAATTAGAATATCCGATAACTATCGGCGGTCATCGTTAAAAACGATTAAGAAATATTTAATTCCAAGTGAGGCTCAATAGGCCTAAGCTCTATTTAACGTCGTATTTAACTTTAGCTTTTACCTTATATTCATCGTAGCTTCAGGGATCGTTTTTCAAATACGATCGCTGCAAGAATTCTCGATGCGGAGAGTAAATCTTCGGACTCGACGAGAGGGGGGGGGGGGGGGATAATTATCCGGTGGAAAGTAAAGCCAAACGTTTGTCCGCAAAGCGTACACTGTAATTTTACCCCGGCGAGGGAACCAAATCGAGGACAACGGCGGAAACGTTAACGGATCAAGTAAAGGAGGCATTTCATCCCAGGGAATCCTACTTCAATGTACTCGAATAGCTTTGACGCAATTACTATCTAATTGCCTGTACGAAACGGACACCTAATCTCGTATACATCACGGTTCTCCCATAGCCGATAGCAGTAATTCTCCCCCTTCGCGTCGACGAATGGGGCCGGAGTCCGGCTGTGGTCCCGTAATTAGCAAGAAATCAATCAAGGACTCGCCCGTCTCAGCGCGCCCCAGCTTGCTTCTCGCGTCTAATATCAGAAGTCGTTGGGGTACATATTAGAATTACGGAATGTACAGGAATCTGGCGTACGATCTCGAAATATCCCAAGAATCCCACGAGTGTTCCACGTGTGCTTAGCTCAAAATATTCTTCCACGTCCATTTGTTCGGGAATATATATAAAAATAGCATTGATTCATCGTCCACTCGAAGACGATAAGTGCCTCTCATTCAACGATCCATCGTTCCTAATTATTTATCAAAGGACCGGTCGGTGATTTCTTTGAAAAATCGTAGAACTTCGAGGCGCGGTCGCTTCTGAGATTTTTCACGATTTTCTCGCAACGTATGGATCGATAAATTAATCCATCGACACTTTTCCTTCGTCCTCTTTTTCTTCAAGGATATAGTACGCTTAAATATGGCCGGAAAATGGCTGGTAGGAATAGCGTTAACGTATTCCAAACAAAACACGGGCGCTCCAACGAGCGCCTCGTAACCCCGCGAACGAGAGAGGCGCGCCAGCGTCTGCCTCCCAATTATAAACCGCTGAGTGTGCCGAATATCAATCCGAGATGTGCACGTCGCAGCAGGTCATGACCCAAGGACCTCTTGTCTCTGTTTCAGGGGAGCATCCAGCCGCGATGCAGCACGGAAACACGGCCGCGGGGACGCCAACATCGAAGACGGTCCTCGCGATGCTCGCCTTCTTCCTCGGCCAATTGAGATAATGTGCATGTGTCCACCCACCTATGCAATCTACACCCGCAGCCCACCGCACGTCCGTGAGAGCCCACCCGTCTGCGAAATATCGGATATTCGACCAGGCCGCTTCCACCCTCCCCGGGGAATTAATCCGCAAAAGGTCGGCTCTCTCGAAGCAGCATCCTCCGTGCTCCTCGCGTCCTCCTCCAGCGCGATTCTCCTTACGAGCAGGAGTCTCCTCGGCCAGGAAGGTCCTCGAGAAGAAACGCCTCTCCGTCTCCTGGGATATACGTCCTCAGGGCCATCGAGGAATGTTCGATCCAACGGACTACGAAGGATGTTTTAATTTCGAAGGGAAGCTCGGTTTAATATCGAGTGGTTTCGAGGAGAGGAGAAGAGTATATCGAGGCTCGTGCATCGCGACTCGTGAGGGGATTTCGGATTCTAGGGAAAGGCGAGTTTCGACGGTCTCCTCGAGGGCGCGTTGACTTTGTGGAATTGGTGCGTCGCGGGAGAATCGAGGCTCGCTGCTGCGGAAGGTTCCTTCCAGGCGACGAGAGCGGCTCCGTCGATACTCCCTCCCCGGGGACTCGCGGGAGGCGCCTGGTGTGTCGGACCGCTTTTCCGGCGCCTCGAGGATAGCGCGAGCGAGGGAAGGATTCGAGGCGGGGAGCTCTTCGATGCAGGGGAAGGACACGGCTCCTGGAAAGTCGCGGCTAGGAGGTATAAGACGCTGTCTCGATGTAATACCAGTACCTAATTCTACTTGGATGTAAAAGTGTCGAGTAAGCAGTGCGAGAGGATGCGTCGACGCATCGTCGTGGCCGTTCCACGGTTCGAGGTACAGTAACTGTGTTCTCGTTTCCCAGGAGCGTTGAAAAAATAAAGTGCTAGGGAAGAAAAAAGGAGGAAAGGGGGAGGAAAACTGTGGACGGTTAGAATTTGGGACGTGCGCGAGTGAAAGTCAGGTTTGGGATGCAAAGGGCGTATTTAAAGGGGCGCAATGTCGCGAGTGGAGAGAGAGAGAGAGAGAGAGAGAGAGAGAGTGTGGATCGAGCGTGAGGATCGACGCGACTCGTACATACGGGGTCGCGTTGTGTTTCATACGCAGAGCTGTACGATAGAACTTTGTACGTGCTTCGTCATAGGGTAATAAGTTGTATCGCGATACGAACGCGACGCTGCGGATTTTAACCCTTTCGGTCACTAATTATTTCCCCCTGGAAAAAGAAGCACGACTTTGCTCATCAATTCTGTGAAATTGAACAATGACTTTTCAGGTGTACAAAATATACCTAGGGGATCTCCAAGAGAGGTGTAACGCGTCTCCGAGTGAGGATATTATATTCAAGTGGGTGCCGTATATATTGAAAATTTTAAGTATTTTGTACAATTGTATTATTATTACTTTATACATATAAGCGAGTCCTTTTTTCTCCAAAGTCCAAAATTATACACGCTTCACGAGAGGTACGAAGACACCTGGGGAGAAACCCACTCGAATGTACGTATTTAATTTTCTTTTGCGACATCACAAATAAGAAGAGATCGCCACTGTTCTCGAACACAATCCATGCTCGCGATAATACGAGGACGACGTTTAAAAGCGATCGAATCTATCGAAATTAGACGTACCGAGGTTTCGTTCGATACGTCCTCGAAGGAGGAGTCCGTGACCGAAAGGGTTAAGCAAAGGGGGTTTATCGGCGAATCCTCGCGAGTCTCGCGAGCGCGGCTAAGGGAGGAAAACTACGTTAACGTCCTAGGATCGAGGCGCGGAAACGAGCACGGAATTTATTTCTCCGCGGTCGATGTTCTTCCCTCTGCGAACTGGTTTCCTCTTTTTCCACCTCCCTCCCCTTCGTTTTTCCACCAAGGTATTTCCTACACCTTGGCAGCAACTCGGCCGCCTGGATTCTCTGTAATCAGGAACGTAGGAAGTTTCCCTTCTTCGCGCGTTACCATTGAAAGGCCCGTCGATTTTTCTTACCCGCTTCCACGCCGTATTTCGCGAGAGAACGGAGGCGTCGGCGTTGGAAGGAAGTTCGAGGAGAATTTTCGGATGATTTTCGAGGATCCGGATGTTCCGCTGGCCACAGGTTGAAATTTGAAAGCTCGCTCGGTCCAAAGATGTATCGCTCGATCTTTGTCCCTCCTTGAATAATATATCGGGAACGATATTGGCAGCTGTCGTATATTATTTACTTTTCGCCTTTGGTACATTTTACGCAAGCGCTGTTAAATAATCATACATTCGGAAACGTACTTGTTATAATTTATATTAATCAAGGAAAACTACGTTCAAGTTCTATTTATTTCTGATTTCTTATCGAGTCTTCTTATTTCTCCACGGTCTGCGTTCTTCCTTCTGTATTTCGGCTTCTTCTTCTTTCCCTTCCTCCTTTACCCTTTTCTACGCCTTGATAGCAACTCGGCTGCCTGGATTCTTTGTAATCGGGAATCCAGGAAGTTTCCCTCTCCTTCGCGCGCGTAGGCGTTGCCATCGAAGCGCCCGCCAATTCTTCTTACCCGATTCTCGGTATTTTGGTGCGAGAAGGAGGGCGTCGAGGTAGGAAGGAAGTTCCAGGAGAATTTCGTACAGACGCGTGCGCTCGGCTCCCTTTTGTCAGGCGGCGCGTACCGGCGGTTCGAACGTTGCTCAAACTTAACCCTCTGCACTCGAGAGGTGCTTCTCTGTCACCGCATGATTCGTTTGCTTCAATGTCGGTTTTACGCGACAATTCGATCGGTCACGATATTTATACCACACAACGACGTTTATGTTTGAAACGTTAAATTGCGTCCGAAATCATTTCGCGGTTAGCAATAAGAAATTCGAGATGTAAGGGGAAAAGCAAAAAAGACCTCGAGTGTGAAGGATTAACCATGCCAAACACTCCTAAGTGTTACTCATCGATGAGACGCTGACAAAGGAGCGAGCGGTGGAGAAAAGTACGGGCGCGGAAACGGATAAAATCGCTTGGATGGCAAAGGGTTAAGGATGCGCCAGCCCCTAAAGTATCTCGGGCGGAAGGAGGATCGCGGCAGGCCAAGGAAGTCGATGGAATTTCAGGGGGGAATATAGTTGGCCGACTCGCATCAAAAATGCGCCGGTACCGTGAATTTTATTGGTGAAACGCCCGGGAGATGTACGGCCGCTGCGAGTGAATCCATACAAAGTGTCTCGCAGATGCGGGGAGTTGGTTCGTTTGTTTTTCCCCGCGAAACGACTCGATTCCGTTTTCTGAAAAATACGAGCGCGGCATTTTTGCTCGCGACGAAACGACGCCGGGCGAATTAACTTCGTTCGGTTTATTTTCACCTTTGCGCGCAAAGGTGTTGCGAGTTTAACTTGGCACTTTGCCGACGTTCATCGCGATAAGTTAGCGCCAACCAGTGTGACGAAACATTATATTGCTTTGTAATAATTCATCATTATTTCTATTAATAATTATCGACAAAAAGGGCATTGAAATAATCGTTTGGATTAATGGGTCAATTGAGAAGGGAGAACAGTGGAAGCGATTTTTAGTCTCTCGACTAAAGGAGCCACCTTCTGCCCCACGTAAATCTCGATCTTTGAAAGGCGTCGATCTCCGTGAAATTACGTTCGTTCCATGTCTTCCGTTGCCGTTCTCTTTAATAAACGTTATTATTGGTATTTCGTTGGAATCCTGGATCGTGAACGTCACGCCTGGGAAATCCGTGAATCGATTCGCATAATTTGACCAAGCGAGAGTTCGTGCAAACTGCATTCGCCGAAAATCGTGGCCTGCGGATCTTACTTTTGGAAGACTGACTTTCTCTCGATAAACGAGGATAACGCGTGCGTCATAAGTCTACGGATACTTTTCCTCGTTATCACCTTTGCATTTGAAAATATTCCGAACCCTTTTTATTTAGAGTTATCTCCATTCACCAGCGCGCGTCGCCAATAGATTTTTTTCACCGAAAATCCGTAGTTTTGTAACCGCTGCTCTACCATCGACGAGATATTAGAATTTGTACTTTGATATTTTGCGATTGTCCCATAACGATGAACGCCTCGTTGAGGCGCGAGGAGACACGCTGAAATTGCGACAGCACCAACGAACGATGTTCCTGAAATTGAAAGGATGGCGAAAGAACGACTTCGACGAATCAGCCATCCGTCGCTCTAACGCATCGTCGACGGTCTTCGAAGCCATTACTTAAATGCCCAGAAAGCAGTTCTCGGAAATAAAGGAAAAACGCGCGTAAGCCGAGAAGCAAGCAATGACGTAGTAAGGTTACACCTGACGCGCGCAAGAAACAAAGGTCCTGCGTCGATCGAAGGCCACGATTCGAGGCCTCGGATCGCGGAGAAGAAGCGACGAAGACCGAGCGAGCTTCCCTCTCGCCCTCGTTTGCCCTTTGATTTAATTCCTGTCGTATCGTTCGAGGGTTGCTACGTCGTTGATTGAATTTCCAAAGAGCGCCGAAGAATTCTAATCATCCTCCGGAATGCTATGCGAGCATTGCCAGAGAAATCCTAAGGGACCCGAGGATCCTCGGGCGTAAGAAGGACGAACTTTCGTCGCCCGGAGATCAACTTTGTCCTTAACCCATTTGCATCGTGCCTCTGCTCGTGTCGATTGGCCCGCATCGCCGCGCGCGCTCGATCCCTCGCGATAACGCGGAATATTCCGCGCTCGGCGACAGGAGACGATCGCCGTGCGCGAAATATTCCCCTTAAGGATGCAAATGGCCGATCGTCCCCAAGGTTCCGCAGGGCCGTCTAGGAAGGGCGCTGAGCGCGAAAGGAATGCGTATCGAGTGAATGTAAGGGGGTGGAGGAGGAGGAGGGGGCTATGCAGACGTCCACGTAGCAAAGGGCGTCCACCGAATTATCCCTTCAGTAAAGTACTTCCTACGGCGTAAGTGTTAAACCAAAGTTTAAGAGAAAAAAAGCACACACCCACTCTGACACACGAGCGCGCGCACGCGCGCGCGCCTACACGTACACACAGACACAAGGATAAAAAGTAGGAAACTGTATGTAAGCCGCGCGACTATACAGACTCGTATTATTTACGCTGTGACTCGAAACTGTGTTTCCTTACGACATTCTTCGCAGCCTTGTTTCCACATGATTCTCAAAGCATTCTTGTACATAATGTTTTACTCTTGTAAATAAATTATCCATACGACGCTGGGGGGATATTATTTATCCCCGACGATCATCCCGAAATCCTTTTTGCCGAATTTGATGGATGTACGCGGCCGCCAGCGAAGAATTATCGCCGACGGGATATTGGAAAGTAATTAGGTTTATCGAAATCCGAGAATGATGGATGAATTGGTATTTATCGTTTGGAGAACGATCGGACAAAACTGGATTTGTCGCGATTCCGTCGGTTCTTTCCGAGAGAAATGTCAGAGGGCAGGATCGCCAATATTTTTACCTCGCTTATTTCCTCGGACCAAGAGATACGGATATTTGAGGATTGCCCTAAGGTCTTTCCAAGCATCGCGCAAATTTCTCATATCGACCGCTTGGCGTGTAATCTTAACTCTCTATGGGCATAATTAAATCCGCAAATTATACCACTTGCGATTAATAAGTAATTAAAATTCAAATCAACGTTAGGAAATCGAGAAAATTCGGGTAACGAATAAATCGTATAAGAGAAAAAAGCTGAGAAAAAAATCGGACGCTAGAATAATTGGACGTTATTTTTTTTAGACGTATATAGTAGATGCGGACATTTCTCTCTGATTCGACGGTTTGTTTATACGAAGTGCAAACGGCATTTCGACTTTAAGATTCCAAAGGAGTCGATTGTGATTCTGAAATAATGGAAAGGGGTAAGGTGGGCCGAGAAGATCGATAGATACGACCCCGACGCGCTTGAACTTTTCTTACCCGGGGATATTTAAGGATCTCCAGGTCTGGTTCACGGAGTCACTCGGTTACAGGCCACCATTGGAAAATATCGACGACGCCCGACTAATTTTATCATCTCCGTTATTGGAGCTCCTCTAAAAAGAAAAATTCATGAAGACACGCTATTAAGCTTTGTCAATAGGTCACGGAATTAGACGCGGCATTTGGAAAATGTCAGACGCGCTCCCGCCGAATATACTCAAAATATTCATTCCGATCCAAGCCAGAACGACTGTATTTACGCCAAATTCATCTCTCGATTCGAGATTCTCCATTTTTCCACCTACGATGCTCGATTCCGCTGGACCAACCGCGAAAGCGTCGAACCTTTTTAACGCTATTCCTACCAGCCATTTTCCAGACAGATTTAAGCGTACCAAATATATCCTCGAAGAAAAGGAGGACGAAGGAAAAATGTCGATAGATCAATTTATCGATCCGTACGTTGCGAGAAAATCGTGAAAAATCTCAGAAGCGACCGCGCCTCAAAGTTCTACGATTTTTCAAAGAAATCACCGACCGGTCATTGTGGTAGGAATAGTGTTAAACGTACCGCGTCCACTTTTCAAAATCGCCTTCTCAATTTCGGGGCAAAATCATTCTCCCCGCTCTCGTATTTATTCGGCTTCGGGGGTCGCGATGGCCGAATGCAAAAACATTTTTGCGCCCGACAAACGAGGCCCCAATTATTCCGCGAGCGGCGGGTGTGAATTCGACGTTTCTTACGCGTAGAATCGACGAAGCGAGCAGCGCGGGAGCGGCGCGCTGATTAACCGACATTCGAGCCAACGTATCCTAATTTGACACTGCATTCAGCCCCGCATTGTTTGGCGGTTGAACTTAATTAGCAACGTTAATCAGAGGACTTCACTTTCCCCGCTAATGAAAGGACATTTCGGTGGCGCAAACGCCATGATTTCCGTGCGATTGAATTCAACGCGTTATGCATACAGCCCTTGTTGATTACACCTGTAAACGCATTAGGAATCGTTACTTATGATATCCGGGCCGGGAGGAGGGGGGAGAGGGGGGGGTTAATTAACGTTGACTCCATTACGGTTATACGGGCGTACAGAATCGCGGCCCGCCGTTGCTTTTAATCTACGAACCCGGCGCGCATGCACCGGCGTCAAATTAGTCAGGAGCATTCATTGATTCGCTTAAATTTCTCACAAGTTTTCGAACAATACGGCCTGCGAACCGGGGCCTTAATTGAATGCCAACGGCGACGCAACATTCTGCGGGCAGTATGCAAAATTTCGCCATCCACGCCGACGATATTCAATTTGACATTCCGCAGATAGAGGAAAATGTATTTCTCTTTTTGCGATAAATGTATTTAAAAAAAAAAAGGGGGGAAAAAAAGAGTGAGATTCAGCGCCATGCGCGAACCGCCATCCGGAATATTGAAAGGTTTCGAAGGTCCCACCCTGGTGTTCATGCATTTATACCATTCGCTTTTCAGGAATTCTCCAATTCAAAGTATATACACCGAACGCGATTCTCTCGCGGAAAGGAAAAGAGGCCTTTGTCGGAGAGCGTTCAGAAGCGCCGTTAATTAAACGCAATATCTTGACAAAAAGGTGTGTTATTGCACCGTCCAATCTAGGAGCACAAGGATGTTTTGTTCGACTTCGCGAAAAGCGGAGATATTAAACGCGATCGGTTTCATATTAACGGAGTGCTTTTTTGATCGTAAAAGAATCGTAGGTGACTTCTAATAAACAATATAAAATAGGTTTGGTAATGTAATAAAAAAAAATGAGATATCCAACCTTCGAAGGTGCAACTTCCAAAGTTGCAAAGCCGCACGCTGCAGCGTGCTGACAGCACGTGGAATCCGAAATCTAGTCGAAAGCGAAATAAACCGCTCCTTCTCTCCGCGTCAGAGACGTGGTTACTTACTTACGGTAAGTCATTATCGCGTTAATACCAAGATGACGATTTGGAAAAACTGGAGGGAGCTGCTGGCACCGCCTCTAGCGCTCCATCGTTTGCATTGCTTACGCGTACCCTTTTTTGCTCTTTGCGCAAATGAGACGTATCACGGCGTCGCGCCCTTCCGGCGCGAATGGGCAAGACATTATACAGCTGCGCTTAAAATTCAGCAGCGAATGCGACCGCCGCGGACAACGGCGCATTTGCGTATCAAAGGCGAGAATAAACTAAGCAGAAGCGAAGCAAAAATCTTTGGCTCGATGCACAGAGATCGCCGGCAAGATATTCCCCTCGCGTCTGTACTTACGCATTATGCTAAAGCGCGCGAGATCTTCGCGAATGAAAAATTCTTCGCGAATGATGCGCACACCTATTCCCGACGATCGAGCAAAGCTCGAGATTTAAGAGTGTAAAGTATACGATCGACGTGAGTATTTATCGACAAATAAGAGAATGTCGGATCAATCGCGCAGCACATCGAGGGCCAAATAATTCAATCGTAGCGAATGGCGTTAACTCGTACTCTTTCTTCCTCCAGTTATGTATGAAAAAAAAAGATTAATTGGGCGAGTATCGCTTTACGAGCTAATCAATGGGCTTTGTCTTTCTATAACCGTGCTTCGGCATCATTGTTTCGCTCATCTAAACATCGATTGACCGCCCGCTGTACCCGCGTTGTACTCGCCTGATATACGCGTAGGTGCCGAGCTGATAGTCGTTAGAGACACGGCGTGTGTACGCGCCGTCAAAAAATTCCAGTACGTCCGCCTTGCTGAAAGGGAATAATCTCCATGCAGGATGACGTGAATATTTCTCGCGAGCATACGCGCGTCCATTCGCAGGCGTCGCGGCGCCCGGGCCCATTATAAAGGTATCGTGTTTTAAAAATGCTAACGTCATTTTTTAAACGCCCTGCCTTCCTGGAATTTATCATCCCGGGCTTTCCAGTAGAAAGGTATAGGGAGGAACAGAGAGAGAGAGAGAGAGAGAGAGGGAGAGAGGGAGGTGGCAAAGTGTCACGTATAAGCGTACATAAAAAGGAAAAAGGCGCACACTTATCTTCATTCCACGTCGCTTTATCGAAGACGAGTTCCCGCTGAATTCCCTCGACATATTCGGTTATTTAAATGTCGAGCCGAGCGGCTCCGATTTATAAATGCCGCCTGAATTTAATATCCTTACCGAGTCTTCCGCTATATTAGAAACATATAGCGCTACGCATATTCGGAGGACGCGTTCTCGAGGAAGAGGTGGAAAGGAGGCGTTCAACGGCGATCGGTGCCGAAAACGAATTAAAAAAAAAATAAAACCCATCGAACGTTTCGACTCCATAGACACGGACATTCGCACGATCGATTCGCCTATAAGGCCAACTAAATCCGGCGCCCCCCACGTGGCAAGAAATATAACCGATAACGACGTGAAAACGCGAGTTTTGAGGAAGGTCGTTACCCGTTTGGCGCCCCCCTCCTCCCCAGCTGAGCGCTCCCAGCGCTCTTTAGGGCCGCACCGTAGGAAACGATTAAGTCCATTTCTCTGTAGCGTCGTTACGTGCTTCGTTGCATATGAAGGTGCTTAGCTAACCGTGCGAACTGCCATTCCGAATCAGCAGGGGAAAATTCGCGTGTACCTACGTTTCGGGGGCGATCTCGCGCCTTTGATCGGCGAACCGAAACGCGCAGTGTTGGCCAAGCCTCCTCTGATCCCCGCCCCCACCCCTCTCCCCTCCCCCATTCCAAATTAGATTATAACAGTGCCAGCGACGTTTAATTAAAGACCTCGGCTTTAATGCCGCCGGATCCTCTTTCTCGCGGATCGTTTCGACGCCCTTGTGCGGTGCGCCAACGTAGAAAATGTACTGCGACGGGGGAGGAGCCGAGGGTTCGCGAAGCGGAAAGGAAAATCGAGCCTCGGCGCGTCCTCGTCGTGACGGAAGGCCACGGGGATGATTTGTACGCGAGGACCGTGGCCCGAGATAGGGGCGATGATGGCCAGCTGCCGTGAAGCGCAAAGGTGAGATATTACTTAGGCCTTTAGCGTATCGCCAAGACGCTTTGCTTACCTCCTAAATCTTATGGATAATCGCGAGGTTATTTTATTCTTTGCAAACGAGCGTCGACAAGTAGCCGCCCTCTTTATCCATTCCAGTCGTGTGTTCTACGCTTGGAATCTCTGTCGTAGGCGCTTACTCGAGATAAGCTCGATTAATTATTTCTGATATTGTATTCGTTAAGCCTGCTACATTAGTCCTGCTGCATGCTCTTTCTTTGATATTAGAATATTGAACTGGATGCTTGTCGTAGACTCTGTACTCAGATAGATCGTCGTGTTTGAATGAGATCGAATATTAAGCGTGGTTTTGATTCGAAAGTAAGCTCGTTCATCGTTGCGATAAATCCTTTGAATGATGCAATAACCGCGTGATTCATAATTGATCAATCGTAATTCCCTGGGCTCGTCTATCTTCCTCTCGTGACGCGCATGACCTAAAGTTGGTGTATTTCAACGATAGACATTTAAGGAACGTAGGATCGTCCGTATTATACAGTTGCTTCTACGATCCCGCTAAATGGTACAAGACAATCGTTTCACATTCGGAGCATAAACGGGCTTACATCGAGTAATATGTAAACAGGCATTCGCTGGTTACATTAGCTGTATTCCGCAGCCTGCGTGTTATACGTTTCTAACCGCGGCGTGCACGAATACGGGACATGCTGAAACCTAATTAGCATACGGCGTATTTGCCACTCTCAAGATTCGATCTCCTCCAAGGGAGTCGTTCGAGCCGAAATTCTCCTCCCTGAAAACCCCGTGGACTACTTCTTATATTAAAACACAAAAAAAAGAAATATTTCTAATATATCGCAACATATATAGACATCTAATAAACGCAAGAGTTCTAGTCGATGCGGTGTTTAAAAAATTCAGCGAATCTCAGATTCACGCGCATCCTCGATGAAAGCGTTTGATTAAAAATCACAATAGTCGATGATATGCATCGCTCCACGATTAACTCGGCTCACGCCCGACTCTGGGCGAAAACAGGGAAGCTGACTAGCCAGAAAATCGTCCAATCAGACCCGAGGGATGATCCGCAGGGTTAATCCGAGCCCCTTTGCACGGCCGGGTTTAGGACTCAAGGATGTCGGATAAGAATACGGGAAGGAGGAGGGGGGAGCGCCATCGAGAATCAGTCGGCGGTGCAGGTGAAGGAGGATAAAAAGGTGAAAGGAGGGAAAATTATCTGACAAAGAGATCGACGAGCTGCTGGTAGCCAACCGCGATTCGCGCCGATCGCACCGTCATTTCCGGTATATTCGATTTCCTGCACGCGAGCGCCAAGGAAATTGATTCGAACGCCGATGCGCACCGCTGACTATCTTGCAATTCGAACTCCTCCTGGCTGGGGAAAAAAATGGGGCCGAAGGTGTGGAACAAAAATCGGAGCGTTGAGCGATGGAACTGGAACGCGACGTGAAATTACATTTAGATACGAGACCACGCACAGTGATGCGCATAAAGTATTTATCGATGCTCGTATATAATTATTTGGGATTTCATTTAACAGTGGGTCCTAGGCCAAATGACTTTAGTCTAATTCATTGCACCGAATAATATTGAACGATCAAAACGACCTGTAAATCATCGTACATATGATCTCAAAATGTTATTACATAAAATTTTCATTCGCCCCTTCCAAAAATTCTTAACTCGAACGACAATAAACTTACTCCCTGACCAATCGCGATCGATTTGAACTTGCGACGCAAACCACGAGATATCTCGTAGTTGGCAGTCTTGGTACATACGCTCACTACGAGATACCTCGTAGTAGACGGTGAATGGGTTAAGGTGAATTCCTAACCACCAGAGCTAGAGTACACGTGTCGCACGGAAAGAATGTAAGTTGCGCGCGAGGCAGAGGGGAATTAATGTTGGGCTATGTCGGTTAACCGTATCTAGGGGAAGGACTCTCGTCGATAAAAATTGCCCGGCACTCGATGCGATACTTTAAATGAAAAACGTGTTTTCGATCGACACCAACGGCAATTTAAAGCACGCGAGTCTGCTGTGTATAAAACTCGTGGCCGATGATCTAAGCGCGAAGCCACGTAGATATTGGCGAGTATCGCTCGTAGAATAAACATCGAGAAATAAGTAAAATAAAGAACTAGCGCACCTATCGCGATTAGATAGGGCAACAAAATCGATGATGCGATCGATCTTCGTGGAAGGTAAGCACCGATTAAAGCACTCGTATCGATATAGACATCGTGTTTCGCGCGATGCAAGAAAAAGAAGGAGGCTTTGAAATAAAGCTGGCCAGGCAAAATTCCTGGCTACGCGAAACGAGGAGAAAAATGTTTCTCTCTTAAATGCCGGAGTTTCTTAGAAATCATTTCCAGGATACAACGTCCAGGAAGGCGTGATTTGGGAAAATCATTTTTTTTTTTTTCAAAACCGACCTCGCCCCCAGGAAATTTCGTTCGAGAGGGACTTATCGTAGCGGAGTCACGGTGATTTATTCGAAGTAACGGCAGAGACAGGCCATTTCTTCGGGTGGCTTTCGCGAAAGCATTTACGGCGAGAGACAAATCTCACGTTGTACGTTAGGAATCAGACGGAAGCAATCCCTTCAGGCATTTACACAGTGGTTCAAACGCGTGCTTTATTTCGACGGCTTCCTTTTAGCCGTGCGCCGTAGCGCGGAATACGCTTCGAGCATTTTGCAATGGGCTCCTCGAGAGCCAGGCCGGAATACGAATACGGGACTCCTCTCGATTCGCTCCCGTCTCCCCGAATATTCCTAACGAAATACGCCTTTCGAGGAATATCCACGAATGATCGGGCAAGGCGAAAAACTCATTTAGCTCGAGCGAGGGCCGCGTACTTCCAGCGGGATAGCCCGATGCCATTTCGAGGAATGAAATATTATGACTCGATGGAATTGATTCTTAATGCCCATCGATCCTTCGCGAACCATGCTAAATACCCGGGAGGACGGTGGAATGGCCAAGGAAAATTGCGGCCCCAAGTGATAATACCACAAACGTAATAAAGTATTTCAGCACTCAACCCCGTTCGCCGCTGCATAATGTCCATTGACGATCCCGAAGAAAGGGGATTTGTCCCTTTGTTCTCGGCCGGACAATCGAATAATTAAAACTATTGAATATTAGGCGCGTATATTTAATAAAACCATCCTCGCGAAGAATCGCCCGGCAGCCGAGGATGAGACTCGATTACGCTTGGCAAGGAGTGCAGAAATTTTATTGTCCATCGAGCCGTGAGGCATTATCGTGAAACCTCGAAGAGAACGGGGAAAAAAAATACCGCCGGGAGATATTATCCAATAAAACTCGTCGGTCGTAGTTCGAATGTTTACCGACGTCCGAGATAAAGCGTTGATTGGACGAGATTATTCGCGTTGTATATCGGAAGAAAAATCGAGTATAAATATGATCAGATAATTATAAGTGTCGCTCTAGGTAGACAACTGTCCGATTTGATTCTACGATCTTTTTCCTTATACCGTTCTTCTGCACCTCGATTCCTCATTTTTCCTTATAATAATTTCGTTTAATCGTTGTTTATTATTCCTTTGATTATCGAGCCAGACACCAGTGGCCAAAATGAATTCTTTCCACACGCGAATTTGGTCGACGTTTTCTAAGAAAACCACCATAACCGTCCTTATTAAAATGGTTCATCGCCATGCTGAAAGACGCTAGTTACGCGAAACAATATAATCGACCGAATTGTCCCACATTGGGGACACGAACGAGGGTGTCCCAAATACATGAATAATTACATCCGATTGCCCCTAGAATCGTCGTTGGGAAGACATTAACGCTACATCTACCAGCCACTTTCTGGACATATTTAGGAATACTGCATATATCCTTAAAGAAATAGTATATCAAAAAGAGGTGTCGATGGATCGATAGAACGACTGCAACTCCGCGATACGATCATGAAAAATCTCAAAAAATGCCTCTTTGCGAAGTGCAGTGATTTTTCCAAGAAACGACTGATTCTTACCATTTTGTTATATTTATCGTTAACCATTTCCAGCCTAAATTATCATGATCAGTAATAAAATTAAATTTTCAAGGAAAACAACGATCCAGAGGTACTCGATTAGTAGAAGCAGATTATACGAATAATGCCGAATGGCATTATCGGGCTGGAAAGGCTCGAGCAAAACATTCCAAAGATACGATTTAGGCAGCGGTACGACTCGAGCGACCTTACCCAACGTCAGGCGCATTAATCATCCGACAGGATGCTCGACAGTTATGACTTGCACCGTGGAAAATAATTATCCTTTAAAGCAGAGTAACCAGCTTCTACGCGCGTCGTTTGCCAATTAATTGGCCCCCCGTTACCGAAACGATCGGTCAATCAGCGCGCCGAAATATTACAGCCAGCCCGGGGCCGCTTACGGCTAATGAATATTGATCTCTGGTAGCAGAAACTCGGCGCGGCAGAAGAAACTAGATCGGGCTGGAGAAATTTTGGTCCCCGGTGACCGTAATGGGTCAGGCTCATCGCCTATCGCGTAAGTAAGATAAATGATCCCCTAATGCCCGTGTTCCGCAGCGCCTGCAGATGAGCCGATATAAACGCACGGCTTACTTTGAATTCCAAGGGCGGAGCGCCGACTTACTTCGACTTTTCGCGGCGCTGTTCGACGCGAGAATCGATATCGGCTTTGGGGCCGGTCGATGGAGGGATAACCCTCTAACGGGTTAATCGTGGAATTTAGTTTTAAGGGTAAGACTACCGAAGTGTTGAAAATTACCGATTGATCCTTTCTTGGAAAAATTTCTGTACTTCGTAAAAGGGTATTTTTTGAGAATTTTCTGCGATTCTACCTCGGAGCGTGAATCCTTGTATGGTGCCATCGATATTTCTTCTTGGTATTCGTTTTCTGTAAGGATATTCGCGGTGTACATATATATATATATATATACTTTTATTGGATACAAAGTGTAGTTGTTGGAGATGTTAGAGGAGGGGACGTAATCGGAAGCGCACTTTTGATGGAAGAGCGATGTAAGGAAAATTAATAGGTTTCGCCGAGAATTCTATGGCCCTTTTCGATATGTAGAACTATAATGTTCCACGTTTGCTGGAATAGGAATGAAAATTTGTAGGCGCTCGGTAGCATCAAACGGCGGTAAGATCCGAATTGACCTCCTTTCTCGATATAAAGATGTTTCCCGATACGCCGGGGATTGTATTTGAAATAAATATGAGTTTCTGGTTACACGATTTTGTGCTTAAATATCGCCGATAATATCGGAAAATGATGTTCGAGCGCGACGCTCGCATTTCGCTTGGCCGTGCCGCGAAGCCACGGCGCGGCGCAGTTTCGATCGCGCGTTTCACGGTGAAAGTTACATTTCGAGCTCTCGTTAATCAGATCATCGCTTGTAACGTTGGCTTTGATCTCGGCCCGCAAAACCTGTCATTAATTAAATTACACCGCTCATTTCGCGGTGACTACGGGGAAATTGAATTGGCACGTCGGCTTCTAATTAGCGCGGGCATTTATTTTCAGCAATATCGTTGCGGAGGTTTGGAGCGCAAATAAACGTGATAAAAAGAAAGAAAAAAGGCGGAGAAAGAAAAGTAGCGCGCCGCGATTAAAGCGCACAGCGATCGATGGATACTCCGATAAATGAGTTATTCGAGGAAAAAGGAATGCGCTAAAAATCCGAACTTCCCCGATAACGCCGATTCTCTCCGTAATCTTTCGCGTATCGCGCGTAAGAACGCACCTCGTATCGGAGTAAAGGAATAACGGTTCGAGCGGAAGAGGGAGAGAGAGAGAGAGAGAAAGAGAGAGAGAGAGAGAGAGAGAGAGAGAGAGAGAGAGAAACAGGTTTTTCACATTAAATTCACCCTTTTGCAAATGGAATTCAACCTTTCGCAAAACAATTTCACCCGTTCGCAAATGGAATTCACCTTTTTGCAAAACAAATTCACCCGCTTGAAAAACCTATAGATAGATAGATAGATAGATGGATAGATAGAGGGGAGGGGGGGGGGAGGGGATATATACCATCGTGGAGATATTTTCAATTAAAAGTTCCACGGTGCGGTGCGGCAATTACTCTCCATAATGTCCGATTAATAACCGTCGTTTCGTATTCGAACCATCCGACGATCCGGCGTCCCACTTAAAAGGTCCTCGGCGCGACTCAGCGTCCGTGATGTAAGAACGAGAGATGATATCACTGGCACGAATCGGCCGTGATCTCATCTCTGCGCGAGGATTAATACGTCAGTACGCGGCCCTCGTGTCGGCCTCCTACGCGGAGCGGGGAATCGCGCTTTCCGCGACGGTGCCGTTAATACTCGACTAACGACATCATTAGTAACAATTCTAACATAAAAGATTCGAAGGCGGAGGCCCAAAGGGACGCATTGAGGGCGGGTGCGTTTGAAAAAGCAATTAAGCCCAGCCGAGAGGAGCTCGTTAAATTGGCGGCCGAGCTTTCGTTAACGCTTAAGGGACTTCCTTTCTGGCCTGCCGTCGGATTTATACCGAGGCTGCGGGAAAAATTTGCGAAGGGCTCGATAATGCGGCAATTCGATTTGGTTGGATAGGCGGATTCGAGAGCGTACTTTATTACCGCCGATGCGAGCCACATTTACATCCACGGCCACTGTGCTTCTTCGCTGCACCCCGTCTCCGACTCTCCCGTCGATCGTGCGCCATCAGCGCTGCGCCCTGCTACCCCTGGATCTCTCTATGCACAATGTTTTATTCCTGCAAACCGATACGATCGTCGTCCGCGTGCATCCGTGGAAAGCGCGCGTCATCCAAAACCGAGTCACGCATTTCTAATCGTCGACTCAGATTCTAAATACTCTCCTCTTGGCCACTCGTGTTCGCACTGTTTAGTACTTAACTTATAGAAGCGGTGAAAATGGACGGCTGGTGGTGCCTTGGAAAAATCGCTGTACTTCGTGGTCGAGCATTTTTGGAGATTTTCCACGATTCTACCGTACTCTTTTTTTCTTTAAGGATATATTTCGGACATCTAAATATCTCCGTTTGGCGTTAAAATATTGACTCGTTCTTCCCGTAATTCTCATACTCCCACAACACGGTAACGCGAGAACGCTGAAACATGATCGGTCGAATAAGAGGAAAAACAGTAGGAATACTTGAGAAACGTTTGCAATCCTCGTTCTGAGCAATCGCGTATACATTTTTCCTTTTCGCCACGAGTCCGTGGTATTACTCGAAGATGCGATTTATGCATTTTTCAGTCTCAAGCCTACGAAATCGACAGGACGCCGAGCGAACTATTGACGCGTGAATTCGATCGAGGATCGCGAGTTTTTGGCGAGGGACGATCGGTGGTTTTGACCTTAACTCGAGTAATTTATATGGTCGGACTATGGCGCTCACGGCAAGGCGTTCTTCGAACGTCGAAGTGGCTCGCGTGTTTTCCTCCTCGTCGTAACCCTCCGCCGTTCTGCTCGATCGCCTGAAACTCATTAATGACACTCGAGAAAAGATGCGGCATCTCGTGTCTACGTTTCTTGTCCCTCGCGAGACTCGGCTGCGCTTTCGCAGTAATTCTTTCCTATGCGCGTCTCGGACTTTACCGTTTTAACATCACGGCGTTACCATAAAGTATAACTTCTAACGAGCCACTGGCAAAAGTGGTTTCCCCTTTGGATTTTATTTAACGAGCGCCGCGTACTTTCGCGTTTTGCGAGATACGTTTTAACGTAACTATAAACGAGCACGCGACTGTTCATTGGCTTTATTTATTCGTATTTTGGTATTTACACGATATTATAGATTTATGTTTAAAAATAAGTACCGAATAAATAATATGTTTGAGCAACATTTATTTTTTTATTTTTACGAGCAAAAATTAGCCAACCTAAAAAAGATGTGTTTAAAGAACGTTTTTTATTTAATTTTTACCAGTTGGAACGATCCAACCTAAAAAATAAGCTAAGCTTTTCCTTAAAATTTCCGGGTTTGCGAAAGGTTCTATTGCAGAAAAAGTTTGCAAAACCCTGGTCTAAACATATCGCCAAGGATCTCTGTCAAACCACTCTCAATTTAACAGGCCGACATCCTCATCTTGCGTATCTACAAATAGCCTTCACAGAGCCCTTGGTTCCGCTTCCAATACTTTCCGATGTAAAAGCGTAACGCGATGTAACGTTGAAAATCTTCGATCGTCTCCACGAGGAACGTAACCTTTGAGGTTCAATAAAGCAATGCACTCTGCTCGATGCTTTTGACATTTGAAAAATAAAAAGCGTGGAAAAAGAAGGATCTTACGTCGAACAGCTTCGTGTTTTCGCGTGCCTTTGCGCCACTCACAGTTCCACACGAACATCTTCAACCCCCTTAAGACGCGTTAATTCGGTCCTCCTTCCACCTCGATGAAAACAAAACATCGCAAAGCTCGTCCAAAGGAGTGGACATCGTTTCAATCAAGACGGATGTCGAGGATAAAAATTCCAACGATACTTCTTCGCGCATGTCCGACAAATCAGACTCTCCCTCATTCTTCATCCGTTATACAGTAATATCCAGGGATTTGACGCTCCCGGTGCCGATTCGATCCTCGATAAATTAATAGACATCGAGATATGAGCGTGGAAAAAACCTAAACGAGAAGGACATACAAACATAAATCCTCGTAACGTTCGAGTTTCTCAAGAGTCTCGCTGAGGAGGATCCAATCAATTTCAAGTCCGAACTTTCTCGTTTTTCGTCCCGAAATATCGGCTCGATCCTGTTGCCTCTGACGGCTGATCCGACATTAAAATGTCGAGGTGGGGCGAACTAATGAGACTCCTCGAGTCAGCCAAGGCGGATGAACCGTATCACTCGCGAGTTTTATCGGAAATCGGTCTTCGGCCGGAGGATGGGCTCGTATGAGGAACGAGCTAGGGCGCGGATAAAGACGTGTTTACGTATTGGTTCGCGAAGGGGATAGGCGGGTGGTACGTGTAAAATACGAGCAGGAACTTTTGCCCTTATAAATCTGATCCGATACGTACATTGGCGCGGGAGTGTAGGGGATGGAGGATATCTGAAAAATTATGTCGCCTCCTTCTGCACGATTGACCCCCCTACGATATTAGTTCCTTCGAGGATTTAGTTATGATAGGTCTTCCCCCTGGGACTCGAATTATCCATCCGGAGGATCTTATGGCGAATGGACTTTCGGGACGAGGAACGAAGAGGGATTGTCGAATCATGACATGGGTGTTGCACTTCTAACTTTAAAAACACACTTTATACGCTCTTTTCCTTATACGATTTTTCTCCTCTTTAATTCCACATTACTTCCCCAATATTAATTGAATATATGACCCTTTTAATTATTTGCTGTACACAAGCCTGGACAAATTTATTTCCTCCAATGTCGATTCGTTTCGATTAGGAAATCGGATGGAGATTTATTACAAAGGAGAATAGGTGCTCGCTAGAATAAAGGGAGATTATCAAAGGGCCGGTGGAAAAACTCGCCTTGGACGTCACCTTCGAAATTCCTCGAAGCGGATCGGCCAAATCCCCTGGCGTTAGCCGCCAAGCGGAGTGGCCAAGGCGGAGATCCAAGATAAAGAGGTTTTTTGCGCCGCTCGTTGGGAAAACATGGAGGATATGTACCGCGAATTAATAAGCGAAAGAAGCGAGCGCTGTTCCCAACGATCGGGTAGACCACAAATTTCTGCCGTAACGCGCATCGCTGATCGGCGCCATGAAAGAGGACTGTTAGATCCGGAGCCTCGAATTTCTTTCATCTCCTCCTATTGCGAATACTTCCTCGACAAACTCCATCCACGATCCAGTATCCGCTTTCGAATATATCAGTTCTACAACTTTGCTCCCACCGGGTTTTCTTTTTGTCCAAATTATGACTATCGTTAAAAAACTGGTTACACATTTATGATTCGAAACATGGTCCATCCTTGGCCACGGCGGAGGCAAAGTTGTACGCCCAGTAACTCGAACCACGAGCCACGTTCGTTAATCGTATCGCATCGAATCCCGCCCACCCCTTGATAAGGTCGCCCTGGAACAGCTTCGACAAATTGGCCGGATATTCCGCGCAGAAATCCCCGTATTTTTATTCCGCGCTAAGCCCCGCGCTCTCCGAGCGCGAACAAACAGGGCGTAATAACAGGGAAAAGATTAGGGCGAATTAATTATGCGCAAGAGCAATTCGCGAATCCGTAACGATTACACGCGGGAACCGCAGATTCCTGCGATGGCGCGCCGGACGGTAATCGTGCGCATAAAATCGCATAAAATCCAGGTGCTGGTCGAGGGTGAAGTAACGATATGTCGACAATGTGCCTGGCACAGGCTGCAGAGATGACCAGCCGGTACAGGGAAGCTTAACGTGCTCGTTGAAAGTGCTCGTGGGGAGAGAGCGGTGGGCGGGGAGGATATAACGTTCCTACGGATTACGATATTCCATGGCGTTTGCAGTGTCACCGCCAAAATTACGCGCCTTATTTTTCACGCCGGCCGTAAATACACTTCGAGGATGTATCGAGGCGATTACTCAACGAGCCGAAGGCCTTTATGCTTTGCGTGCGTACATCGCTCGTTCTAAAGCGAGAGTCGCGCGCGATGTCGCGATACGATTAAATGTAGTGCGTGGATTGACCATTTTAACGAACGTATCCTCTATTGCGCGGAGATCCTTGAATCGGAAGTATTTAATTTTTTTATTACTTATATTTAACTTTTTGGTTTTATTTAATCGTAATCTATACAGCATTTTAAGACCGAAAGGAGTACGCATCGTGCACGTTGAAATATTGGGAAATACTATACCGGGTGTCGAAAATACGAGCACGTAACTAACTGGTAACGTCATGCACAGCTCCTCGGTCCACTCGTTCATTTGCACCGGAGGGATGTCGCGCAGCTTTAATTTTTCCTCGAGCACCAGGATATTTAGCCGCGCGAGAGTAAACGGTGGGTGGACATTAGCGGCACGTTGGGGAGCTAAGCAAGTATCGAGGTATAAATCAGCGGGGCGAAATTACGATTTGTCCGGCACATGGTTCCGGAATTGACCAAACAAGGTCCAAGAGGGCCGCACCGAAAGTGGCGGCGGAGGTAACATGGCGCTAAGAGGAAGAGGAAGCGGAACAGAAACAACGCTTCCCCTGACTACAATATCGCTTGTTATCGTACAGTACACTGCCATCCACCCACACGACGCACGGTGTATACTTGAAAATGTACAGCACCGCGTGCTAATTATACTGTAACGAGGAGCACGTTGCATCCCTTACCCCAATCGATGGTGCAAATACCCTTGCCTCACCGGGACAAGGATATTTCTGTCTTGCGCTCCACTCTTCCGACGAGGTAAAGAAAAAACGGAGGGGAAAAATTAGCGATCGTTGTTCCTAGCGCAGATTTTTCTCCTGCTTTTATTCGATCGTCATGGCGAGCGACGATCGATCGAAAATAAGGAAGTTATTCTAAGAAGAGATTTTACGATTTCACAATCCTGTCAAATACGACTGTTTTATTTTCGCCGTTTATTTTAGAATGGAAAGTGCTTATGTATGTGCGACCAAGCGCGATGTGTATTTATAATTAGTTTTAGACGCGAGCAATTACTTCTTTGCTTATCAAGTTACTTTGTACTCGTATCGATCGCAGTGCAGTACTCTTATAGCCGCCTCGCGACATTCCTCCGACTCAAATGTAAATGTATACGTGTACATCATTACCATGCAAACTGGAGCACGAGGTATACATCAAGTACACGATTAATGGGAGCATTTTAATGTTGGTAAAAGCACCAATCTGTTTTCAGAATTAGAATGCATTTGCGGGCGGGAAACGCATTGCCAAGCCGTTTGCTTCGACCGCTTTCCATAATAAGTCTCGGTATCGTACGTATCATTGGCAACGCATCTATCTCGGCCGTATGGAATTTTCTCGATGAACCGTAAAGGTCCACGATTTAAGAACTCCAGCTTCTGCCACGAAAGTAAGGTTTAACCGTTGATCGTACATATATTTTCTGACGAACGATTTATGATTTATATTATATATCAAAATCTCTATCGGCATTAGTTACGATAATACGTCGATATAAAACATATTTTTACGCCGTCTGTTGGCATTTAGAATTTCATTTGTAAATATAAACACGCTAAAGAAGAATGTTGACCCCTAATTTCCGTCTCGATCAAGATAAAGGGAGATAAGAAGTACAGCGAGAAGATTAAACCTCGAAAGAGTCGTGCGAAGTTAATTACACACAGCGATCGTAGATAACGCAGAAACTGCGGGAGCCAGGCGCCGCAGATTTCGAGAGCTAAAACTGCGACGAAAGTACCAGCTGCGATCGTAAAGAGACATCCACGGTGCGCAATTCTTTGTCAAATGCAACACCCGCAATCTCGTCGTCTCACCCGCAATCCAAATCGGATCGACACTTTACACTAGACACGTCGATCACGTTGGAAGTTCAGACGTCTTATATGTTCTCATTAATATAATTACTCAATGATGGAGGGACCCTGCTTTGGTCTCTATGAAACTGCGTTTTCGTGGTGAAGGTAAGGAACGAATAATATGTATACATGCGACGCGCGCGCGCGCATGCATACACGCATACATACATGCACACATATATACATACATATATACATGCATGCACGCATGCTGCACGCGTTCGTAGACACATGCCCCCACATATCCGCAGGCTTTCTCCACGGCGACAAATATCGAACCCTTGCCACCGGTTATCGCGAATTGCCCGATTCGGTGGCATTTCACGGGGACAAGTCGAACCCGTTTCTCCCGATCGACGTCCGCGGTCTCGCCAGGTGGAACTTTGTTCCGGCAGCGACACGCGAGTCGAGACAAAGCGTCGCTTATCAATAACGCGGTCCTCGCTCGCGTCGCGCCTATCGGCCGTTCATGCAAATCTCCCTTGCATCTCTCTCGCGTTATCAGCAGGCGTGGCGTTGGGGCCAAACGCGAGAAGCCGATCCGCGCTCGGCGGCGCCGTGCCAAGGGGAGCCTCGAGGGGGGAGGAGGAGGAGGAAGCGTGAAGAGGGCGGAGGGAAGACGCGTAAAGGGAGACAAAGATAATGCGAGAAGCGCCGAGCCGAGAAACGAAAGGGAGACAATAGAGTGTCGAATCTCGGCACGAAGTCACCGTTCTTTTGTCCGCGTCACGGCATTCGCGGAGCTGCAAGGCCGAGAGAGGCGTGCGAGATCGTGGAAAAGGATCACGTAGCTCGGGAGATCTGTCCCCCCGCCTTGACGAGGGATCAACCCCCTGGCCGTCGACGATCAAAGGGATCGCCTGGACGAACGATCCGGGAACACCGCCGACGCTGCACGTGTCTACTCCCGTCTCCATCGAACATCGTACGTCTTATCTCCCTCTTTTAGACATTTTAAGCGGCTCCCTGTCCCCCCAGGCGCCCTTTCGATTTTAACGCGATTACCAGAGCCGCGTCGCGCTCGAATCTTGCCGTGCATTGCGAGGATTTCGTTATTTTCTCGACGAGTCTCGCTCGTTGTTATGGTCCTCGCTCAAATGCCCTTCCGAGCTTAATGTGCCTAATTGCGAGGACGAGACGAGGTGCGAAAGAGTGTGGCCGCTTTACTCGAGTCTTCGACAGGAGGCTGTCGCGCGGACACGTCGCGGTTGCTTTTCCTTTCTCTAAAAGGCGAGGCCATTCGTTTCGCAGACCCGCTCCCCGATGGCGACTTTCTAACCTTGCATTTGTTTCAGTGGCATTTTTAATGCGTTTCGGGTCTTCCGCTCGATTTCCGCGATTTAATTCCGAGGCGACGGTCGGTACCCTTTGTCGGCGTTTGCTACCTAACTAGAGAGTCCAAAGACGTTGCTCCTGACGTTTTTTACGGCTGAAACCTCTGGAAGGTTATGCATAGTTTCGATATTTTAGCCAATGGCCCATGCGATGCAGCTGCGGATTATTTAAGCGGTGCAGATTTGTACGAATCATTGAGGAATACTCCTCGTACTAGTCTAGATAATTCTGTGATTCACGGAATTTTCTTCTAACCGCAACGATATTTGCCGTTTCTTTTTCAAATATTGTCTTTCCAGAGAACGATGTAGATCGGTGTACACGCGCGATCGGTGTTTGCGACGAACCCGATTAAAGTCTACCGATACCACGATCACGATTGAGAATAGAGTACAATGTCGCGATACGCGCATCGCGCTGCTGATCGTTCGCCGCTTCGGGCGCGCAAAAAAGAAGTTTTCGACGTAACGCTCTATCGCTAGTAAGTAGAATCTTCCGAGTGAACTTTCCTCGTTCGTAAATCATCGCGCTCATCGAGAAACGTCTTCGAGAGACGAGCCGGCACACGTATACAGTCGTAGAGGATAGGTCCGATTTCTGATACCGCGAAGAAAAAAGGGAATCGATACCACGTGCGAGCCTTTCCGCTCGATGTTTGTAATACTTATCAGCCGTTTCGAAAGCGGGGATATTTTCGCCCGCGATGCAAACTAGTTCAAGGATAAAAAACAGGTGACGAGGAATGCCGCAGAGCGTGCCTTTTTATGCGGAATGCAGAGGAATTTGCATTTGTTCCGGCCCTCTGCGGGCTAACCCGCGAGTTACGGCCTCCTTTAGCATAATACTAAAAACTACCATTACCTCGTGGATCTTCGAATCGCGGTTGAAAGGAACGCGCTGACCTACGATATAACGTTTATATAAAATTCTACGTCCTGTACGAAATTCTACGCGGACACGCAGCTGTTTAGAATCATTATCGATGCACGGTACGAGGATCTCGCTAATGAGAAAATCTCAGGTGAAGGCATAGGTGTTCCAGCCGATCGAGGAAGCGTCGAGTGTACGTAGACGACGAGGAATATCGCTAGCAGTCGGGCGCATAAATCAATGGGACCGAAAGTGACGACATCGGTGCGATATCGCGGCATATTACGAAGCTCGTACGCCGGTTATGTACGGGCGTAAAATGCTGGCCATCAGTCATTGACTTTTACACGAGCGAGTTGCATAATCGCGATAAATACCAACGTTTCGGGAATTTCGGCGTGTGCCACGTATTGTCTCGCCCCCTCTTCCTGCGCCCCCCAACCGTTTTTGTTTGCACGCTCACGTAGGAGCAATTGGTTGCCAATTAGGAATTAAAGTCCGACACTAATTAGCGGCAGATGGACGATAAAATACTAGGTAATCGGAGGGGAATGCGCGTTATCCGACTAGACTTTGCGCGGGCAAATGTTTGCCCCGGTTGCCATTTAATAGTTACCTCGTTAGAATACCAAAAAAGCACGTCACGAACGATTTCCTTCGATATTCGGAAAAACGAGAGAAAATACGCGAGCCGGTCGGAATAATTTATCAAAGCTCCGCTCGGCGTGAAAAGCAGGACGGTACTCTGGAAAATATAAATAATAGATAACGGGAGATAAGCTGCGAGCGAGTTTATCGGTACTCCCGAGGATCTCGCACGGTGCAATCTGTAAATTTAACTCGAGGCAGATATGTCACGTCGCGTGCGTGTATGAGAGCCATCGACGTCTTGTCGGTGAGTTTTACTTATAACCGGTTATGTGGTAGGGAATTATAATAAACCAGCAAACGTGTTCTCCGTCATGCTTGAAACGGAATTTTATTTCTTGTGTACGCAACATTAAATACATGCCATTTAACGAGAATATTTCAATGAAATCACTAGGCTACGAGAGCTGTAATTAATTCATTATCATCGCGGCAAGCAAGGGAATTATTACGTTTATTCAAAAATCGTGCTAAAATTAATGGAGCGTCCAGTATTTTTAATCGTGCACAAATAATTTCCTCGTACTCAATTAACCTTACCAGAGGATTATCGATCATTTCCAATCGATCACTTTATGCGGATGATCGTAATATTTCCCGAGCGTTCGCAGCCGATCGGAGCCTAAACGTCGCTCCATCGAGATCAATTTCTCTAGCAACGAAAATTCAACGGAATGTCGATCGAACGATCGGTAATACGCAAGCGAGTTAATCCGTTCGACTGTAAATCCTGTTTTAACGAACGAGACACACCTACACATACGCACGGGTGTTCACTGTAATCTGATCCCACGCTGCATAAACGGTGTACTACTAGATCTATGACAATCGGCACGCTTCTCGCGACCAATAGCCCGTGACGTCAGGGTCCACGTGACACCTGGGATCGAGCGCGCATGCGCAAACCGATGGGCGGTTTGCTACCAATCTTGCACGTGCGTTCAATTCTGCTCAGCGTCCCAGTTGTGCTTTCAGTGTCCACGAAGAATTTCCCGCGTTATCATACGTGTATCGATCGTCGTGCGAGAAGATCCGCCAGGGAGGAAGGAGGCGCGTTAGGGAAAAGTTTACATCGGTGAGTCCGCAGGGCTCCCAGCGGGGAATCTCAGCGCGTGGGTGGTATACAAATACGGAATTGGCCGATGACGAGCCGTCCGCGGAAACCACGTGTAATGGGAACGTCTGATTCACTCGCGGCCGCCCGATAAACGCATTTTTACTCAACGCCGACGTGAAATCGGACGGCGGTGGAAAATCGGCTGACAGTCGACGCACTCGTATTTTCGTATCACGATCCGCGTGGCTCTGCCGCTTGGTCTGTCAGTCGGTACTTCGCATCTGTCCGCCAATCGAGGTCTGTTTTCCTCCAGCAGCTTGCTGGGTGGTTTTAATTTTTATCGTGAGTCTTACGTAACTCGTGCCTTTTTTTCCTTCCCCATAAATCGTCGCGCACTTTTCCGAATCTCTGGGATTCCGATTCGCCCGATTTGCCATGGCAAAAAGGGAGCGTTATCGGTATTAAAACAAATTATTGGCGTCGCGGCGCATTGGCAAAGGAATTTCGTCCGCGCGAGAAAACGGAGGTGACGTTATCGCGATAGCGAAACTGTCCTTTTTTTTTCGTTCCTGTCTCGTTGCAACGCCGTCACCAGGAAAATGTCGATTCGTTGATACATCTAATAGCTAGTAGCGAATATGTCGAATGTAATATTGCGGTTCGCCACGGAATATATCTTCGGTCATATTTGGCTTTGTCTACGGCCTGTGTTTTCCGTGAGAATTCAAGGTTGAGGCTGCTAGCTTTGTGTCGAACTAAAGTGTACGTCAACCGACATTGCCCTTGCGTAAAAACTGTAAATACCTCTGTCCAAGAGGCGTTAGAAACAGATTTGAATCCCTGACTAAGAACGTTATGCGAGCGAGTTGCCAGGTGGAAAATATAACTTTGTATCTATATGGTTTTTCGTGAAGGGACAAACGAAGCGCCACGAAATTTGTTACTTTTCAACAAAATTTTATTACGTTAATATTTTATAATCTTATTACAATAGAATTTTACTTATGAATTTTCCATTGTATGGATTGTTGCAATGAAATAAATATAATGATTTATAATTGCAGAATTAAGATCTTTTAGATGTCTATGAAAAATAAATGAGAGTCATTGATTGACGTCTAATAATTCATAATGTTTATCTCATTTTCACAGAGCAAAGATAAACATAGAATGGTGTCTTCAACAGTGACGGAAAATGGGAAAACAAGCCCTCCCAGAAAAACGTGCTGTGCCACTGGAGTACCTTCGGGAAATTATCGTTTGGTCGGATGGGATATGGATGCCACTGGAAAGAAATTTGTAGACGAGATATGCCAAATAGCTTGTTTTACTCCTAGTTCCTCTTACTCTCAATACGTGATGCCTTATAAGGATCTCAATCCTCCGGCGATAAAGAGACACAGTATGAGAGTTGTAACAATGGGGAAATTTCGCGTTCTGAAGGACAGTAAAACTAATAAGGTTATTGAATAAAAGCTTTCTTAGGGTTGGATACGGACATAGAAATATGCTAGAAATTTAATATGCCGTATGGTTACAGGTATTAAAAACAAAAAGCATGGTTTCTGCTTTGACGGAATTCTTAGCTTGGTTGGAATTTGTAAAAGGAGACGCTACGGATGGTGTAATTTTGGTTTATCACGAACCTCGTAAAGTTATTCCAGCTATGTTGTTAGAATCTTTAATGAAGTATAATTTACTTGAGAGATTTAAGGAGACCGTGAAAGGATTTGCAAATGGTTTTAACGTAGCCGAAGTAAAGTGCGCAAACACCACCGAATCCTTTACGCTTAGAATGCTGTCACGATCTTTATTGAAAAAGGTAAGTGGCCGCTATGCAATACAAATATAAACGAATCGACTTCGAATTCGATATCTCACCAATATTTATACTTACAGCAACAACGGCTAGATAACGCAAAGGATAGAGCGTATTTAGCTCTGCAGATAATACAACATTTGAGCTCTATGGAAACTCCAAAGACCAGCGAAGAGACCGGTAGTGGAGATAGCGATGCTGCTATGAAAAACACCATCGAATATATTAAAGACTTTGTACAACCCGTACACGTCGAAGAAAAGGAGCATGCAGGTACAACTTAATCTTCAATGCTTTGCGCACACTTTAATCATATGAATAATTCTTTCTTTCAAACTGTCAAAGTGTCAGAGTATCGTTAAAATATTTCCAAGATAAATACCATAATTTCTTTCCAGAACTGAAAGTGATATATGAGCGTCAAAATAGCTTGAGACCAATTTTCGGTGCCTTATTCCGCGTAAATCGGCGAGAGCGACAACACGCCAGTCCGTTGCGTCGATTGCTCGCGGAAGCGGGTATCGAATACGTGCAATTACAGGTCAGTTACGTACTCCTGATCCGGACAATGCATCTCAAGTATAAAATTAAATAACCATATAAATTCCAGGAGGCGTGGGCCAGTGGGAAAAAGGAAGGCCTCGAGAAATTAATTAAGGAGAAGCTGAGTACGGCTGAAAAAAAAGAATTGGAAGATTTATTAGTAGTTCTAGAAGGATATTTCGATCCAGAAAAGAAATCCAAGTCCATGACGGTGCACGAGAAGAAGGAGATCAAAACCGAAAGTTCGAAGTTCAACGATGATAAGGAAAATAATAATAAGTGCGATTCTGGTACCGAAAGTCCAGACACCACCATATCGCACACTCCCGTTAAAATGAAACAAGAACTTCCCGAAAATACTTTGGTCGCGGTAGAGGAATAGGCAAACTTTTAGGCCACTCGCCCGTGGCTTTTATCAAATTTTAAGATAAATTGTGTTACGGCACGGGCAGTGATTATTTCGGCATTTATTTATAAGATCATCATATTTGAGCGTGATAAGAAGCGAGTGTTATTTGTTGCAGTATTGTATTATTTCTTTTTTTATTTTTACTCGAAGGGGCGGCAGCAGCGGAAAATAAGCGTTGGTGCGAAATGCCATGCCAAACTTGTTTAACTGGAATGTACAAATAACACATTAATTATTATAGTTTGTTGTATAAAAGATATTTAATATCGATTTTGTTTATGTTTACCGATTAATTTTATATAGATATGTTTTTTTTATTTAATTAAATGTAATTTACATAATAACGTTCCGATGCTTAGGATATACGCAATATCATCAGCATCGAACGTTACCGTTGCATTAATCCTGAGATTAGTATATATCTTTACTCGCGGTATGTCTTTTATACCTTAGCTCCGGCACGAAAAACTATCTACCGGAAACCGAGAGATCCTATTTTTTCTACCATCGCAAAATTTACCGTAGTTAACGATACGATCGTCTTATTTATACATTAAGATATCTTGTATTAACATTGCACAATAAACGTCCAAGAGGATATTCACGAAATTGCTCAGGTCTCGGGCGCTTAAACGAGCACGATATTACGGTCGACGAGTCCGCGGTCGTAAGGTAGAAAATGTGATAACCAGAAATAAATAAAATATCCGAATGCCTTTGCAGCGAACCGTTGTATCCGCTATGGATTTACATAAAGTATGCCAAACGCCGCGGAGCGTAAACAGGACGGTGCATTAGAAGCGAGATTAAAGGAATCTCTTCTCGCCCTGCGGAGTATCGTGGAGGGTCCTTTGGAAGTGGGTAAAACACTTCGACGGAGGTTCAGGAAAGGTACCTGTCGCGTCCACCGGATATCCGTGGCCGACCAGCGGAGCATGAAATTCAAGGGACTGCCTCCTTTTAGCTTCGATTCGTTGGACATATGAACCGAGGATAATAACGCGTATCGTAATGCTCGAGCGAAGCTTTTTCCAAGAGCGTCGGAGGAGGGACGTGGACTTTGGGCAGCGCGCTTTACGAAACCTCCTCGACGCCCATCACCTCTGGTTTTTCTGTGCGATACGTATACCTTAGCTCTGGTGGTTTGGAAGCCACCTTGAACCTAGTAGGTCCTAGGCCAAATGACCTTAGCGGTCGGTGCCGAAAAATGAATTTAAAAAAGAAGAAAAACCTCCTCGAAGGAAGCCTGCCTTCCGCGATGATTCGAGGAACCGAGCGCACTGAGCTTCGCGCTGAGAAACAATGTTCCACGATCCGCTGCCCCGATTAATCGCCGATAGCATCATCGCTGATACACGCCGAGGGATTTATGAAACGAGTAGTTAAGCTCGGCTAAGAGGATGGTACCGAAACGTGTAACGTATAATCGCGAATCACTTGGCCGGGGTGCGTGGCGGAGGAGAATCGGGCGTGCTTCGCTCGAGGTACAGCGAGCGGCCGTAATAATGCGCTGCTTTATTTAAATCGCGAGCGCGCCGCTGCGCGGATTTCCGCACTTAATCGCGGGAGGTGGAGAAAAAAGGGCGAAGATAGCGGCGCAGCGCAGACGCGAAAGAAAGGAATTATTCCGCCGATGTTTTGTTAACGAGCACTCGCCTAGGTTGCCGGTTATCGGACGATCATCTGCCTCTTATTAATTCCTTTTCCCGAACAGCGAAGCGTGCAGCGCGAAATCCTCGGAGGTGGAAGGCGAGTAGGAAATGGCCGGGGCGCCCCTCGATTCATAAACCTCGCGACCCTCCAGAAATGATCCCGATAATTGTGTCACGCGTACATCGACACTCCTAATCTCCTTGCACGTGACGGGTTTAAGACGATCGCGGGTTTATCGAGCATTCTAATTCTCACACTTAATAATATTCTACGTTCTCCATCTGGTTTGTTGGGGAATTTCTCTGTGGACAGAAGGACGTTGTGCGTGTGAGAAGGTTAATAATTTCGTCCACTAAAGCGTGGCTCGGGAATAATTGAGATTCATTCGATTTAAGAAGAAAACGAAACACGCAGGATCGTTCTGTCGACAGAGAAATTCCAACTCCAACGAGCCAGATGGAGAACGTAGAATTATTGAGCGTGAGAATTAGAATGCTCGATAAGACCACTAATATCCACGATTGTCTCGTTCCGATAATCGTTAATCGGACGATAAGCGCGGCCATTAAATCTTTTGTTCCCGAAGATCGGGCGAGGTGAGGAGGAAAAATGAGGGGTGGGTTGGGAAACGAATGCCGCGGCTCCGCAGGATACAATAAATATCCGTTGGTCGGTACAACGTCCTGCTGGAGCGTTTCGATTAAATACGTTCAATGTCGGCGAGAATATAAGCGGTGCTCTCGAGCCGTCGTGGTAATTAATAATCCTGATTGCTCAGCGCCGCATTGCCGCGCTTTCGCGATGGCCAATTTCAAGAACAACGCTAATCGCCAACGCGTATCCACGCGCATTCCCAGTCCGCACATCCGTCCATTCGAACGCCGCTGTTCTTTCGGATACACGCTAAATCTACCTCGTTTTTCATCCAAAGGGTTTTTTTTCGTCGGCGCGCGCCTGAAAGACAAAGCCATCGAACGCGGTAACGCGCAAATGGTGGCCAATCGCACCTCTGCGAGACCGTATCCGCATTTACGCTTTTGTTTTTGCTTTCAGCCTTTATCGATTAAATTTCCAAAAATCCAACACGCTTAAATTTTGAAGAACAACTCCTACAAATTGAATGTGCTCCGATCAGTCGACACTCCCACCAGGAGAGATTCAACTATCGCAAAGGCTCATCGCTAAACTTGCCAGCCACTTTCCATCCATAAAGAAAAAGGCTATTAAGAAGAGATATTAATAGATCCATAGAACGATTCACACTCTGGCATAGAATCATGGAAAATCTGGAAAAAAGCTCGACTACGAAGCGCAGCGATTTTTCCAAGAAAGGAGCGACCGCTTTGGTAGGTTTAGTGTTAAAGGGCCCTTCGTGCCGTTGGTACCGCGAAACGATTCGCGTGGCCGCGGCGTTTTATCCTCGTGGCCGGTCGCGGCTCCGTGGACTCGAGCCGAGCGTTACCTCTTTTTCAGCCGCGGCTTTCCGCGAGCCACGGATTTCTGCGCCCTCGGAATTCGAGCCTGCGCGGCGAGGTCCCTTCTTCGACTTCCGAATGCCATTCCGCGCTCCTGGCGCGGCCCAGGTTCAGGATTAATGATATAATTGTTCGGCAGCGGTGCTACCGCGCCGAGAGCGGTTGCGTAAGAGGCGGTTGTGGCGCAGCGCGTGCACCACGCTCTCCTCGTCACGGGCCATAGCGGCCGATAATAGCCGACGGCTGCGCCGATTCTTCCTATTCGATGACAATGAACTTTCCTTCGCGCCAGAACCACCGAGGACTGTCGCGAGGTACGCCAGGAATCGATGATTTCTTCCGCGATCCCACGAGGAGAGCGAGGAGCGGTCGGAGTATGAGCATGGCGGTGTCGGGCTGCAGGGACTGATTGGTTAAGATTTCTATTTTTTTTTTGCTACCGTTTAAGGAGCTATGGTATACGTATCGCATGGGAAAATTGATGAAGGTTTAGAAACTCTACGATCGACACGCGCGTGATGTAGAAACTGCGTAGATATGTACGATTATGGTTGTAGAATATATATGAGGTGTGTGGGTTGCGTGCGTGTGTAGTTAGTATGCGTGTGACGTGAAGGTGCGCGGCTGACGATTGTTTATCGCTTCTTGAGTAAAGAAGCTCGGGACGAAAGAGGGCTATCTTATGCGTTCGTGCTCATAATTGATATATTCATCGTTAGTGTTTCTTTTTAAATAAGAACGCGAGTTGACGCGATTATACGTTCTAATGTAACTCATCGTTCTTTAGGAGAAAACTTTTGCATCAAGAATTATTACGCGTAACGATTTTATGATTATCACGGTATATCGTGCCCGTCCAAAGAAGAGAGAACGACGAGGGAAGGTTGATGAACAATGGGATTTTTCCAAATGCGCACGATCACGGGTTTGGAGGATTTTCGTAAGAAACTCAAGAAGGGTTGTTTTCACCCCTTCGGAAGTCTTACTGTTAACTCTTCGCTACTTCCTTCCCGAAGCGCGCTTCGTTTCTTTTTTCTTCCCTCTTTCTTTCTTTCTTTTTTTTTGTTTTGCAGGGCGAATCCCCCGACTAAAAGGACCCAAGGAGGGGGTGGAAAATATCGGGAACACGATCGATATTCCGGGTTTTTCCTGTTATCCCGCAAAGCCCCCCTGCCGGCTGTTTACTAAAAATATGCGGGTAGCGAAAAAGCGCGTGTTTCGTAAAAAAGAAAAAAAATACAGAAAGGTCGATAAACATTTTCGTTACAAAGGGGGGATTTTGGAGTGGGAGGGAGGAGGGAGTGGGGGGTGGAGTGTCAAAGCTCGGGAAAATACATTTCGCTTTAAACTTCCTGCCGATCGGACGGTATTGACAGTCCGTGGCGCGATACGCGATTCGAAGCGTATCGAATATTTTCATGCCCGACGGTTACGTTTTTGCGATATTCGCATTTTACGATAATGCGATTATCGCCCAATCGGCGCCGGGATTTTTCCAGCTGGAATATTCATTGCGGGAATCGCACTTTCGTTCGCTTTGCGCATCGCAAAGTGTTCTCCCAAAGCTGCTCGCGAATCGTCATTGATACCTGGCCGCTCTTCCGCTATCCTGGTGTTCCTCGATTTTTGGTCAATTCCCCGCACCGGCGACAAAATGTGGATTACTGGGACAAACATTTTGGGGAGCCCAGTGTCCGCATTTCGCTAACCAGGAAACTACGGAGCGTAGAAGCGCTTGTGGCGGACGCGATTTAAAATAACGGAAGAATGATTTTCCTGGGGAGGCTTGTGCGTACAAATGCGTGACACTGCATCCATGCTCTGTTAGTCGCTCCGTCAGTGACAGGTACAGTAAAGAGCGACGCGCAAAATAGCGAATCTTTCGGTGGCGACATCATTCTCACTTTTTACTCGAGCATCTGACGCATTCGCGAAAGGTGACAAAGTGCGCTGCCGGATGAGAACGGTGCTCCTGGCAAAGGCCTCGCGATATTTCTCGATGGGTAATATAATGTGCGCGTAGACACGCGAACGAGGCGAGCGGCGAGGCAACGTGCGAGGCAACGTTACCATCAAACGTGCGAATAAAATGTTATGTATACAGCAAAGTGCGTGAGCATTGAGAAACTAGATGAGATTGAAAAAATATTCAGCTCTCTTCCTGCTCCATTAAATTTGGTAAAGCGCATGGCGGAGCGAAGAGCAGCACTAATTTGTGTGCATAACGCACGATACAGTGCTCGGGTTTCCGTAATCGAATATTGACATTGACCTAAAATAAACGTACCGGAAAAGTCAGTAACCGACTAAGCAATTCGCCTATTATGCATGTTAGAACCGCCTGCTTGCCTTGGCCTCTCAGACTGGAATGCGATGGCACGTAAACGTAAGAAAATTTCAGCTCCTATTTCCCAGAGAAATTCCTTACCCACGCTCCAATGAGAAATTCTGTATTCCATTAGGCGCTCGGTGTTACGCCGATGACGATTTAAATCATCGTGCGACACGATTTTTCTGCATTAGCGAGGTCTCAAAAAAAGACGAGTTTCAGTAACCACAGGAGGATATTTTAAGTTTATCGAATCATTAGGTACTGACGCAGCGCGTCGAGAAGAGCGAGGAAAAAAGAAGCTGCTTTGGAAAAGATAGCTTTGCGAGTATCAAACAGAATATAACTCAGCCCCGTTTTAAACGAAACTCGAGGAGTTTTTTTGACCCTATAATCCACTACTCCGATTCCATAAAGAAAGATAGGAATTACAACGTTATCGAGGAATCTTCAAGAGCTCCAGATCGTCGGCTTTTTAAAGCGACTAACTTCGTCCCTCTCCCCTCGGTTTATCTCGCCCAGCCCTTTCAATTATCCCTCAATACCGCGGGTGAGATAGAGAAATAGACCTTAAAAGCGCAGCCACGAAGACAATCGGAAACAAGTCCGACGTCTAAGATAATCGGTTTTCAAGCGCGCTCTTTCGAATACGAGGAAAATCCAAAGGGAAACCATTTAAAAGCATTGACAGTGCGTGGTGCAATAAAATCTCTGTCCGTTCGCGAAGCTTGCGGAATGAATACACGCGCGAGAGAAGCATTGAACCTAAACTTAATTACACCGATGATTATACACATTTCGAGGAATTAATTTCGATGATCATCCGAGCATTCGGGTAACCATATACTCCTCACTCGGCGCGTGGTCTTGATGTTAAAGATTATACAATAAGTATGGAAGAACCGCCATTCTCGTACATGCTCGTTTTTATAACCGAAAAATTGTTAGGCATGAACGTGAAAAAAATCGCGCCGTCAGGTGGTTGGATCAAGCTGACACCGTGCACGAAAATGGTTTTCGCTTCGAATTTAATTTATAACCATTAAAATACCCGTACCATCCTCCATATGAATTCCTTAACATACTGGAAACGAGCTAGGAGTTCCAGCGGATATATACAAATATAACGACAAAATTCACCGGAAGAACACACTATCTCCTCGTCCATAATCCAATATATTTATCATCGCTCCTTCTTTTAAAATAAACCATCCTACAAACATTTCCATACAAACGTCACAAAGTCGCGCGAAAGCCCGCAAGGGCTTCTAGCTTCGAGCCTACCTCAAACGGTAGAAGCAAAAAACGAAGCCAAGATCGAGGAGCCATCGATGGATCGGTAGGTGGGTAGGCAGGAGGAGAGAAGGACAGCGAGCAAAGGAGAAGAGGGAGCGGCGCACACGTACTAATAAATCGTCATCCGATACCGCAGGTTGTCCTTATCGATAAATAGAATTCCCATTGTTCCCGGGCTCGGCGTCTATGATCGTCCGCGGCGATTCCTAGGCGTATAACCCCGAGGAAGTCATCGAGAGCCGGCACGGCATTCATTCGAGGCCGTCGGCTGGGCGGGAGGAGGGCGCCCAGAGGATGGTTGTTAGCGGAGGCACCGAGCATGCATTAACAGTACTCTGGATGGGCCGGTGGTTCTCTGGTTGCCTGATTTCCGTCCCTCCCCTCCAGAGGATGGCGGCCAGCTGTGAGGAAGATCCGCCACGGGGGGAGAGTTCTCGCGTACCCTACCGTGGTACACGCTGCCTCAGTCCACCGGCGACCTTCGGCTAAATTGCATCCCTCAAGGTGCGACCTTCGTTCGAGGTGCACTCGCGTGTTCTGCATAGCGCCTCCGAGGACTGCTGCGTCGCAGGAAAGAGGATACGGGAGGCGACGATCAGGAAGAACGATGTGGGGAATCCTCATCGCGGGATTTTGCACGGTGGGTTTGTTGGGATGGAAGGATTTCGCGGACTTGAGGCTAGAACCACGAGGATCGTCTTGAAAGGCCTGGCTAGGCGCGATCTTGAGGCTTAGCCAAACGATCGGGGAGATCTCCCATTTTGAATTGAGCAACGCGCCCCGTTATTCTTGGTTACCTTTACGTGGAGTTGTTCGCGGCTGCTGACGAACTGTCGAGAATGAGATGGTTGGCGCGAAGTATATTTGACCGCTTCGATAATTTGCAGATTTCTTTTATCTTAAGTAGTGAACGTTGGTGCGCGTTACTTGCGAAGAATGCGCGCTGGACCGCGTATAGTTCGCTGCGAGGCGCGCGGTTGGCTAAGTGTTCAGAGGTTCGTGGATAGTAGAAATTTGATCGAGGTGCGATGAAAGGGGGATGATTTGTCCTTTGAACCGATCGTGAAATTTTTATCGAACTGGTTTTTATTCGAGTGCTGGGGGTGTATTTGAGTAGTTATATATATATAGTGCGTATATATAGCACGCGTATGCATTTTCATGTCGCGTTGCGTCACCGTGGAAATTAATGCTATATAGAATTCACGTTCGCGAACGTGTTAACCATTTTGTGCTCCGACCCAATTTAGAGTAATGATTTTGGTTTCACGGGCCAAGATGATGTGAATAAAATAGCGCGTAGGAAAAAAATTAATTTTACTTTGATAGTACGATCTATGATATTGGATATTGGATATTGTTAATGGCTTTAAATAATGCTCACGAGAGTATATTGTTATTTCAAGGATATTTTTTTTTTGAAATTATTTCGGAGTTTGTATATTAAAAAACGCTGATCTGGGTGATATCGCGAATATCTATGGAGGGAAATGGAAGCGAGGGGGGAAGGTAAATGTTGGATCAATGCAAAACTTCGAGTCCCATTTCGCACTAGAATTGAATTAAAGGATATTAATCAAAAAAGCATTTCGCGAGCTTTATCGTCGTTTAATTCCCATTGTAATACGTTCCATTTGAAAATAATAATTTACCATTATTTTTTGAGTCATAAATGGACGCAAGATTGGGATACGCTGTTTGGTATTGTTGAAAAATATACTGTTGGGACTACGCCCAGATAAATGCAATATTTCCGCAAAACTCCGAAATGCACCGCGATATTTCCATGTACACTCTTATCATCGCCAGTGCCATTTTATGAATAATACGACGAAACTTCTGTTATCCGCTATCAGATCGTTTTTATTTTCGTCCGCGACGTTGAATAAATTGAGAGGAAATTAGACCCGTCTCTTAGGGGGAATATCTTTCGAATACAAATTAGATAAGAAGTCGATCACATTTTCGTCGTTATTGGAACGCGATGTTCGGATATTTTTTTAGCGTGACCGGTAATAGTTCCTCGGAATGGACTTCGCTCTTCGTTCCTCCATCGACAACCGATTCGTGTGCCTTGAAAATAATACACTATCAAAAAAAAAAAGCACTCTCGCTTCGGTTCGCTTCAATTTTCCAAAACAATCACCAGGCCGACGCTCGAAATTCATCGAACGCTTTAAATGTTACCCTGAATTTAAATTGTCGATTCTGAAGCGGCGAAACAATTTGATAATTGAAACGCGCTGCAAGGACAGTTCGTTTGCGCGTAATTAATTTTATATTGACACTCCTATCACGCGTGCACCCGTTGCGTGTATCTGCGCGCATAATTGCGATTTGATTAAAAGATATCGCGGCAAAAGGAAAGCAACGTAGCAAAGTGCAATTTTTAAATCGATTCGCGCACGCGATTACCATTTGCGTAATCTTAATAAGTAAAGGCCAATTACGATCGTCCGTACCTAATGCGCTTTGCGCTAAGGAACATACCGTGAGTTCAAGCACATTTTTGCGCGTACGCTTTTGGTGGTAAACAAATAAATCTGACGATTCCTCGGATAAATAAATCACAATATTTCTTCATACTTTTATGTAATACCATTGAAAAGATCTCCGGACAAAGAGACTAAACGTTTGATCGAAACTAATAATCGAGTCCTGGTATATTCAATTTATTAATGATCGCATCGATCTCTGACAAACACCTTCAAACCGTCATCGCTAATTACCAAGCATTACCGAACATTGAAGATAATCGCAGGATAGTTAATCAACGTCTCTTTAAACGTCGAAAGGACTTACGTAAGAGGACAGGAAGAAAAGCGGACAACGACAAAAATTTCGCGAATGTCGAAACGCCGCTGATGTTACACTTGCTCGAAACAAAATCGACGCCGTTTCGCACGAAAAAGAGAGATTTAACCGTACGGAATTTTGAGCCGCGGCAGCGATTCAATGCCGAGCGGAGGTGACATCGGAATAAAAAAAAAGTGGGGGGTGTTTACGGTGCCATAAAGAGACGGTTGCGGTTCTTTTGGCCGAAACGGGAAAAAAAAAGGAAAAAATATATTTGTGCCAAAGGCAAGCCGGTCCGTTTCGCGTCGCAGATTTCGACCGCTCGTCCTCTCCCGTTACTTTTACGCGCTCCGATCGAATCGGCGCGGGTACCTGGCCTCAGCGGCACGTATTACACGTAGATACTTACACCGATCGTGTGGCTCGCCAGATTTTTCGCTCCACGGCTCATTAAAAAACGTTAATCTCGCATATCGATCCGCCGTTACACGGTTATCTTCGATCGGGAATTCGTTCTTGACGAAAAACGAGGAAAAAACAGGCTCCTCTCTTTCCTCCCACGAAAATTCGTCGATCAAAGTTTTCGCCATTTGCAAACCGGCAGAATTATGTCGGCAAGTTATACGACTCGAGAGACGTTTATCACAATATTTTATATCGAGCCGCTGCCAACCATCATCGATATTGTTATCGATTATCTCATTATCGCGTTATATAATTAAAAGGTATACTCCGTCTCGCGAAAGAATTAAATTATTTAATGAAACATCGATATATTATCGTGTCATCTGAAAGGTATAGAGGTTTAACGAAAAACGAGGAAACAAGAGGCTCCTCTCTTTCCTCCCAGGAAAATTCGTTAAAAAATCTTTAGCGCCGTTCGCTGGGGGAAAAGGAAAAGGGAAAAAACCAGAGCGTTATTCCGGGATCGTACGTTGGGAGAGAAAGATTCTAGAGATACATCAGCGCACATTGTTTGACCGGCCCTCTCTTCTTACACGGAGGAAAATGCCCGGCGGCCGCGGCCAGATGAATGGAATTGTGGTAACGCGTGTCTTATAACTGGTTCTTTTTTTTTCCTTTGCCGCACAGTCGTTACCGCGGGTAGACGTTATCCTCTGTAAATTGACGTTGCTGAAATAATAGGCCGATTTACGTAAAAGGTAATACCGGGTTGCGCTAATGATAATGCATGGCGATACCTGCTTTGAATATCGTGTACACACAATGTCCTGGGCGTTTGCTGAAAGCTCTCCGCGCTATTTCCCGGCAATGCTTGCGAAGGGTAAATGAACTTTGGATTGGCTTAGGAAAATTTGCGAGCCTTCCCCGACTAAGCCACGATTACGATTATCTTGAACGCTCGTATCCTCGGGCCGCGGGAAAACTTGGGAGCTTTCCATTAAACGCGCGTTATCGAACGTTCCAGAAATGCTTGCGTGCGGCGAATGCTTATAAAATGGCCTTTGTTTTTGGCGATGAGGCAAACGGATTGCCGGCGATCGAGAAACCATTAGCGCCCGGATAAAAGTTTTGCTCCAATTGCCCAGACGCATGGGCATACAATCCGGAGCGTGGTTCGTTTAAACTTTGCCGCAACTTCGCATGGAGTGCTTTAATTATCGGTAGCTTTAACAATCCGAGATAACGGTTCGCGGTTTTTAATACGACGTATGCTCGGTTGCGAAGAGGCTTCGATCGATCCTTTCCAATCCAACGATGCCATTTGACATCAGCCGTATGAAGTGCTTCTACAATTCGAGTACCTCTAAATTCTTTTCCTTCGAAATTTAATTTTCTCACTGAAAAATAGTCATTTGGGCTGGAAAGGGTTGACGATCCGAGGTTTGCTTCTAACGGATATTTATTTTTGAACCTAGAATTTAGACGCTTGCGATAGAAGACACGCAATAATTTACATGCTTTTCGAGTCGCTCATCGACGCGTCTACTCGTGATCAGCCTTAATTTATACGAGAAACGCTTATGCACAAACTTAACGTCTGTTTTATCGATATCTAACGTTCGGCCAGACACTGTTAACGACGATGTAAAACTACGAATCACCGTGGCTCGCGGTCCACTGCTTTTATCATTGCCATGCCGGCTGGCCCGGAAACGATAACCGTGTCACGGTCGACCATGACCCGCATCGCGGCTTGCGAAATGTATCTCTCGAAAGACACGTGATAATTACGGACACGTTGCATACACTTTGCCCGGTAACTAATGACACGTATGCAAACCATCAACCTTCGCTGAACTCGCAATAAAGAGGAGTGATCGGTACGCGTATAACGCAAATAGAAGTATCAACGCTCGACGCGCGCTCGTATAGACATTACTGCCTTGGCAAATGTTATCGTGCATTATACGATCATCGATCATTATTATACTCGACGGAAATAAATAACGTAATCTCCCGTTCACACGTTGTACGCAGTGTAAACGCAAGATCGATGTTTCCATTCAAGCTACTCGAATAGTTTCGATTATTTCCTCGTCCCGCAATGCACCTTAAACTATTTTTCGACGATTATCATTTTGACAGCTGTACAAACATCGTAAAGTATACGTCGTAAGCAAAACTAGTAATCGCGATAACGTGGAGCGAATAGAAACCACGCGACCCGAACAGAAAATCGATGAGAAACGCGTTAACACGTTCGCTGCCAACTACGAGATGTCTCCTTTATATCCTTTATTTTTCTTCAAAACATAAATCCAACCGGAAAACTATATCCGCGGCTAGCCAATATCGAATTTAAAAAACTTTCGCCGTTCTCTCTAAAACAAACCGTCACCTAAGCCAGGCCCGTTCTTAATTCCCCCGACAGCAAACACATTAATAAACTCCAGCGTGAAAATCAGGATGCACGTCGCCTTATTTAAAACTCCATCCACGTGGGAGCGTAAAAATGGCGGCATACATCGAGAAAAAAGGGCGACCAACCATGGACCGTACTTTGAATCATAAACGTACAACCAGTTTCTCGCGAGAAAAGCCTCGAATTTCGGAGAAAAAGCAGATACGTACCGGTTGTAAAAGCCAGCAAGGTCGTACACCTAATAAAACGCGTTCCACCAAATCCAGCGAAATCCAAGGATCCGCCGATCCGGCCAAGAGATCGAGGATGAGCATACATGGAGAAAAATCGCGGCACCGATCGTAAGATCGGGCCGAACGAATCGCATATGATTACTCATAACGGCCGCCCTGGAAAAGGCGATCGGTCTCTATCTCGAAGGCTCTACCATGACCTGCACCACGATTACCACCGCGGCCAGTCCGACGATATTCAACCTGTGTATGGTACACATAACGAATATCTTAGGCGGGCACCAGAGCGTTTCCTTACACCGTTACTCGTATTGAAGTGAACTCGTTGCGTTGCTGGCGCGTTAGTCACCTTGTTTCGTACCGATGGTAACGCCGTAATGGGCATCGCCATAAACGCCCAAGAAACTGGCGTACGAGCCGTCTAGGCGCATCGGGAGGATGCATGGCAATTACGGAAATGACCGTGGCTCGAACGGCACGAGCCGCGAGCTAATTGACGGACGTGCCACGTGCCACCCAAGGTTATCTCTTCCGCGATCGTTTGCCACCCCTTTGCCCCAGGAAAAAATCCTTTCCCCTCGTACACGACACGCGAGAACTGGTCTGGGTGATTTTGGTTGTTCGTATTAGGCGCCGATTTTGGGACAGCGACCCGGCCTTTGGTTTTACTGCATCATAGATGTGCTAGGTTTATTGTGTATATCATATGTTTGTTATATATTTTGTTTACTATATAGATTATGGATATATTAGATTCGTGATGGATTGGTTTTACTGGATTCGTGGATTATCGTATGGTAGGACGTTACGCTAGGCTTGGGAAGTAAGTTGCTCTTCGTTATATTCGGGCTTAATGCTTCTTTTATAATGTAAGATTATAGGAAAGTTGGTTACATTCGAGTAGCGGTAGAGTATTGAAATTGATAAGAGACGTTGATTATCGGGCTTTGGTTAATTGCTTGGATTATTAAGAAGGTATAGATAAGGAACAGGGGATTTTGAAGAGCACTGATTTTCGTGGATATTAAAAGCTTAAGGAATGTTCGTTTAAAATCCTAGTTGAATCGAGAGATAAGGAAGGATTCCGGAAGATCTAGTGGTTTATCACTGTACCGTTTCAAATGTTTGTTCATTCTTGGAGTCGATTTACACGATGTGAACGGTTTCGAGCCGATTCTCGGAAATTAGGATAATGGGTTTCTTCGGGTCAGAAAGTAAAGTTGGGCGGTGAAGTGTGCCGCGGGGTACTGTTACGAGGAAAACTAAGTCGCTTTATATTAACACGGAGGAGTGCCTCCTGTTTATCTAAATGGAGCGTATTTCTTCAACGCCAGCTGGTTCTCACGATAAGCGCAAAAGTCTCGTTATTCTTTCTACCTTACGAAACGGTATAACTCGGCATTTTAACGTATTTCATCAACGAATAATCTCGACGGTACATCGGTAAACACCTATAAATAAACACGCACGAAGATTATCTTCGCAAAAAGTATAAAACGCTTCGAAGGATTAACAAACCTCTGAGAAGACTCGACGTTTTCCACGAGCTCTCCTCTGCCCGAGGAATATCACTGAAAGTACAATGTATAAGGCTATTAATCAAACAATAGCTTAGTATCGAAAATCTAAAAAGTACAAAAAGAAACTACAAAAAAAAAATGAAAATCCCCCAAAAAACTACCATCCATAAAAAAAAACTAAAAAAAATTATTTCATTAAAATCAACGATAATAAAAAGAGTAAAATTATTACATCGTCGGTAAATTTCGTTTTCGATAAATCCAACGCGTGTGCGAAGACGAAAATCCAAATGGCTCGCATCCTAACGACCAGGCAACGCGATCGATGCCCTCGTCATAAATATTCTTTCCTCAAAATACAGCGGCGAACGATAAACCTTAGCACGAAATAAAAGGTATCGGAATAGGCCGCATTCCATTTGAGCAAAGCCAGATTAACGGGTGGCGGTTGCATTGTTCCAGGTTGCCGCCACCGTTGGCCAGGATTACGAGGTCTCTGACATCCAGTGTAGCAGCGCAGGGTCCGCGACCGATCTCCTGACAGCCAAGATCAAAAGGCCAGTCGGCTTTAGAGGAGCGCCGCTCTTCGCCGACGACAGATCGGCCAATCCGCAAACAGATATTCACTGCCAGATCAGGCCGGATCCTAATGATCCCCTGGAAGATAACTACTTCCTGAAAGTGACTGATTTCTCCAGATGCGGCATCCTGAAGAGGAACGTGAGTCCGCTATTGAAATTCCCCCGGCGACCAGATCGGATCGATTTCGACCGATAACGGATCCTCGCCTTTGATTATCCTCGACCGATAGCGAATTAAGAGATGTCCGTGTATTTGAATCGAAATCTTGCTCGAATAGCGATGAAAGGAAAAAGGAAGAAGCACGACGAAATTAGCTATAAAACGTTTACGATTGAGAATAAGTGGATGGAGTACTGGTACGCGGAATGTTAACACTGAACCTATCGGCCACTTTTTGGACATATCTATGTATACCACGCGTATCCTTAGAGAAAAGGGCTATTAATTAGAGACGTCGATGGATCGATAGATCGATTAACACTCTGCGGTAGAATCATGGAAAATATAAAAAAATACTCCACCACGAAGTACGGTAATATTTTTAAGAAACGATCGATCGATCATTTCGAGCGCTTCGGTAGGTTTAGCGTTAATTCCGCGCGATTAGCGGTACGAGACTCTTCCGCGAGGGTAAATAGGAATTTATTTTTGTTAGGGCTTCATTCATCTACGAATATGGTTCCCAGCTTTTTCCGGGGTAGTTATGCTGGCCGATCAAGAATTGATACTGATGTGTCGCCCACCCGAACCCACTTTGCTGAGGCATAAGGCTGCCGGCTTCGCCGGTACATTGTAAGTAGTAGTGTCATCCATACGAATTACCAATCGTCCTACGTATTTCATTGAATTCCTATTAATACGTATTAAATACATATTAAATCAACGAGACAGTTGTTTAGACATACACATTAAATCAAACTCCATAAAGGAGAAATAGCATAGCCAATAAATCTAAGGCAATAATCGGGTTCCTCGTCATCGTCGTCTCTCCGAACGCGATACTTTCAGTCCGCACGGTGCGAGAGTGTCGGGCGTGGTCGAGGAGACGCCTGGTCGGTTGGAGTACGAAGTCGCTTTATATCGAGAGGCAACGGGCAACATATCGGAGGCATCGGGCTCTCAGGCCGTCGATCAAGCCGTTCCAATCGGCACGAAACTTCAGCTGAGAGCTCGAATCAGCCCCGACAGCGCCTGGGGTTACATCAAACTTCTGGAAGTGACCGTTAGCCCCGATCCGGATCAGCCTCACGCGCAAGGCAGCGTGGTGCTCGTCAAGGATGGCTGCAGGAATCGAGATTTCGCCTCGATCATCCCCCATCAGCCGGCCAGGTATCGGGAGAGGAAGAACGAGGTTTTCCTGGACTTCGAGGCCTTTCTGCTCAGCTCCATGAGGGAACGATCCACATTGTGGATCCACTCGCAGATAAAGGCCTGCATGGAACCGCAGGACTGTCAACCGGTAAGGACCCTATTTGCGGTCGAGGTTTTTTCCACCGCTCGTTCCGTGCCGATGGTTATTGCGTGGCGAGGTGTACGAGCGACCGCCGCGAAACTGGATTTCTTTAATGCGCCCGAGGATTTATGTAACCCCCTTGTCGTTCGCCTCTTTTTCGCGGCGCGAATAAGTTCCTTACCAGATTAGCGAGTTTGTCTGCGATATACGCAGCGGGCGACATTCCTTTAATTAAGATAACGCGCCTCCTCCGATATGCCGCGACCTGGCTCGTTAAGACCTGGAAAGCTAATCGACGCGCGATTGAGTAGGATTTCTGCCTGGACCTTTTCGAACCGGCGGGACATGGGAAGAAGAGGAAGAGGGCGGTCCAGGAGGCGGCGTCGAGCGAATTCTTACCGAAGGTCGAGCGGCTGATCAAGAGATTCAACGATTCGACGCAGTTCACGAAATTCAAGGAGAATATCGAGTACACGGTTATGATGCCGGATGGTACGTTTTACCTTGAAACGACCTCCTCTTTTAAATCTTCTTATCTTTATTTTCTCGTTATGTAATCCTTTAAACCGTATCCGGAAAGTCTCGGTAGCCTAGCCTTTCGAATCTTTAATAAGGGAACTGTTCTAAGCGTCTAGAGTTTTTCTATCGTTCGATAAATTTTCCTAACCGAGTGAAACGCGCTTAAAGACGTTATCGTTTAATCCTCTACGGGCCAGATTTATCCGCAAATCATCTGCAGTCATCGATGTTGTTATTCGTTATCTCATTATCGAATTATATAATTAAGATGTATACGACATTTTGCGGAAAAGTCCAATTATTTGAGAGTATTTGAAAGAATAAAATGATTTGCTAAAGTATCGATATATCAACGCGCGACCTGGAAATTACGCGGGCCCATAGAGAATCGAGGGAAATTATTCGTACTTTATCGATCGTATCGGAGTTTAGCGAGTGCCTGCTATTTGCATTAATCTCTCGCGATAATATTCCTTTACAGATTTGTACAACAAAGTGGCCGCTGGTTTGGAAGGAAGTTGTGGGAGCTTCCTTTACGTGGCCACCGGCTTAGGCGCCCTACTGGCACTATCTGCCTTGATTATGTGCTATTTAGCTTCTCGCCTACACAGGCTGTCGACGGCGGTGCCCCAGGACAAATCCATGGACGAACTGGTCCGGAATCGTGCCAGAAAATTTTGCGAAACCGCGCCAGGTTACACCGGACGCTCCACGGTGCAGTAAAGGGATATTATATTCCGTAGTATGGCAATTCGATAAGTAATTTAACGCATCTTAGGAAATAATTATCTGGAAGAGAACGAGAACTGAGTTAAGCTAGGCGTATTTATGTAAGTGCTCGGAGAAGATTAGCCAGCAAGGATAATCGATGGTGGCATACCGGAAGGGGGATAACATGCAAAATCAGAGAAACGTTAGAAACATCAACTTTGTGGTGGGGGAGGGGGGGTGGGTGCTGGTAAATCGAGGCCAATTGGAAGCGGAGCAATGCAATTGAACAATGAGAGATGCAATTTTGTAGTTCGCATTTGACGAATGGTTATATATAAAGATTAAGCTTAAACGTGTATTTCGATATTGTACTATTTATAAGCGTGTTGCGATCGGATAAAGTGCGACGTACGAAAGATGGTATGCGTAAGATCTGAGGATGTATAAAATGATGCAGCTACGAAAGGGATATACGATGATCGAAGAACGCAATGAGCAATGGAGGATCTTCTCTTTTCTTTCTCGCTCGATCCATTTCATTGGTGCGTGCTCGATTTATGTAACGGAAATTGCACATTTCGTACTTTGTCTTTTAGCACGATACGTGTGTATATATGAGAGCAACATATATGCACGACGTGGCATATATACATGTGTCTCGATAACTGACTTATTAAACGTGCAATGCTATCGCGTGACCTGATGAAGCGAGCGAATCCGTTAATCGCCCGCGATAAACGTAGAATTAATTATACGATTGTTATCCCGGTTGCGAAATGCTCTTGAAAAAAGGTAACCAGGATTATATTCGGTGGTTGTGTACATTTAAGATCGTGTAAATACACACGTGCTGTAATGCATTCGTCGACCAAAATACATTTTGTACGATGAACGACGATTACATGCAAGAGGGAATTGCTCAAGGGCACGATGCACAAAATCCTGAGCTATCGGATAAGATACCTAGTTAAATATAAATACAATAAGATAATTTATTACGCCTATAACGACATAAGATAATTATTTATGACAAAATAAAAGAAATTAGATAATAAATCCCGCCTGTTCTTAGAACGAAACGTCTATTGGAAACCATGAGAAGGTTTTACAAGCTTTCCGTCGTTGTCGTATGCGTGTATATTAAATTAATCGATAAAATTATATTACTCGTAGTTATGAGTCTGCGCGATAAATTAGCACGATCGTAAAAGGGCTGAAATAAATATACAATCGCTTTACCATTGTCAGTTTAAAATATTATTTTGACATAATTCTTTTTTGTTACATTACTCCCACAACGTGTGCAATACAGATTTACATAATTTCTGTGGAAATATATCCGAGGCAAATTATTTCTAATCCATTACTGATAAGGGACTATAAAACCAGTGCTACGGGCGATTTGTACGTTATTCCATTATCGTTAACAGAATTACTAAAATATCGATATGTAACTTGAGATTGTCTACTGTTCAGCAGATACGTTGATATAGACGCTATCGATTTGATTCCGTTTAAGAGAATTATAATACAAGTGGATCGTAGCGTTCGGTTACAAAGACCGATGCTCGTTTGGCAATTATCCGTTTTAACGTTCGCCTCCGACGCAAAATTCCTTTCTTATCGCTCCTCTTTGCTATCCTCGATAATAACGAATAACTTCTAACTTTGAGCATAAATTCTTTGTGGAAATATGATTAATAATTTTATTACCTCATAGTTGACTATACCGTAATTAAATGAAACACGCTAAATGTTTTACAGCTTTGCGTATTCTCGATAAATCTAATCAAGAAGTGTTTTATTCTAAAGTAATTTCCGTTTCGTAAAATGACGAATCATACTTTATCGTAACCTAGCCATTTATTTTCATCTCTGCTGAATTGACGTACTGCCGTTGTTTTATCTCTAATTCTCTGTGGTTGGTATACCTAATAAATCTACCTATTATACATTTATGTAACGAACCTTGTATAAATATTTTATAAAATAAATAACAATGATTAATATTTGCTTTGGCTTCAATGTAATTCGTTAAGTAGAACGTTAGTCATTTTGCAGGCTTACTGGCTTCAGCTTCAAGGATGAGATATAATCGTAATGACAATAATATAAGTAATGATTCTGTATCGTAAATTATAATATAACGGAATACCGCGATTTGCAAATTTTTGAATGAGCAAGTCATACGTTTATACTTTTGGTGATAATGTATAAGATGACTTAAATGTTGCAAATCAAATAAACACAATAGTGGATAAAAACACTAATAGGTGGAAACCATTCATAATAATGACTCACAAGCAAAATCAAAAATGGCGGATTATAGTTTAACATTCATCATCACTCAACATCGATCGAAATACGTATTTAGCACAGTCATTCATAGATAAATACCTTATATCTCAAAATATGATTCCGGTTTAACTCATTGCTGTCATTTTGTAAATATTAAAAATAATTAAATGTAAAGTAGTGAGATAGAATAAAGCGTCATATGTCCTTGTTCAAGATACCCTTGTGTACACAGACTTATAGAATTACACAATCACTATCGTTGTGCATTTTTTCGTTGGATCATGTCAATTAAAAAATAACTCTACCACTTTAATACTTTAAGTATGTGGAATAGTTATAAATAGTTAAACCATGAACATAATTCGTCTTAAATAAATTTAAATGAATTATGCGATATTATGGTGTGACATCGTATTTACATATTGATTCTATAAAATATGATTATCATACTTCAGATTTACAAAAAAGCTTATTCAGTTCTTTCACTTTTTTGGGATTTCATGAGGGCTTCATAAGCGGCAAGCTCTTTTTTCTCCTTCTTTAAATTTCTATCCTCGTATTCCAACCTGTAATTAGATTCTATATCAACAGGTGATAAAGGTGCCTTTGACACTTTATATATGTGGACAATTAAAAGCTGCGAACGATCATATTTATATAAGCAGGATTTTCATTGTATGATCTTTATTGAAACACACGCATACACACAGACAAATGAATATTAACATGGGTGAAAAGATAATGATTCTTTTCTCTGCACAATACATATCCCGTCAAAAAAGCATGAGTAATTCAATGATAAAAAATTATAAAGCAAAGTAAGAAAAAAGATGTTTATTGCTGATTGAATGGATGAGTACAAAACAGCAAGATTTTTGACAAGTCAGCGGTTGTTTAAATTCTTAATAATCCTATGAAGCTCTTTTGACCTAGGAGAATAAAATGATGTATATAATGCTTTTTACCGTATTACAAGTTACTGTTGATAAAAAATAATTCGCTAGCCACATATTTATAATTGTTTCGGCATCGTAGTTAACGTAAAATAAATTAATAATGGTATGAAAACACATTGTGATAGATACATTTCTCTGGAGTGCATAGCCAGAATACACAGACAGTGGCCATTCGCGTAAATATTACGTTAAAAAAACTTTACACGGTCTTGCATATCTCATCGATATCTACATAGTAGCATCACAGATTATAAGCTATATAATTATTGAATTATGTGGCAAATGCCATGTATTACAACAATTTGGCAATCTTAGTTTTAGAATAAATAATGTTCAGATAAGAAGCACCTATGTACATCTTTTATGTTGAGTCCTCCAATGTGTAACTCTAAACAATATTTTTCAGGTAAAATTGGTATGATTTGCTCAAAACACTTTAACATGCTCACGATGCAATGCAAATTACAACGTACCTGTGCAGGATAATGCGTTCGACAATTTTCTCGGTTGTCATGTCATTGCCACTATCCAATAATTTAAATTTGGTTTGTCTTTTGGGCTCTGCATATGGATCTGAACCATCCTCACAAGGCACTATCGGGGTTTGCCCATGACAGACAATAGAAACATTAAAATGTTCCATGAGATCTCTCGTAACTTCATATGGAGCACCAATCACAACTTCATTTACGTACTAAAGGCAGGGAAAAAGAATCTAATATACTTCTCCAATGATCATTAAATTCATTCATCGACGATCCTCATATTTCATTGTAAATGTTAAATTAAAATTTTTCTTACGAGAATAGGCCAATCTTACCTTACACGCTAATACACTAAGAACTCTTTCATGAAGGTTCATAATGGGATGATTGCCACATTTATATCGATTAACAGCAGGATCTGTGTGGAGACCAACTATGAGGTAATCACCCTCTTTTTTCGCAGCCTCAAGAAAATCTAAATGTCCGACATGAAAGAGGTCAAACGCTCCTGCTACATACACAATTTTATCTCCAGGTTGTGAACTCTTTCCGTCGCTGAATTGAGTAATCTTTTGTGTTGTAGGCAAGAATTGTGAGCAACCCGTCCATGGACTTCGGGCGGTTCGATCTTGGCCCATACTTTTACTCGGCTCCCTATCAACGGTGTATTCACTTTCACCCTGTTTAAAGTGCTGTCTGGTCATTAAAAGCATGCGCCCCACAAGATCGGTAGTGGAAACACCGGCTGTTCTTTTAACTTCCCTATAAAAAGTTGTTTAAGTGCCTGTTTTTGGTTGTCCATCTTACATACAAGATTTAATAACACATATTTCTTTTACATAAGACTTACTTATAACGACCTGCTGCTTTGACTAGATGGTAAGTATCTATTCCATCCGCCGTCATGGTTATATCATCACCATGAACACAAAAGTCACAATTATATTTATCTAATGTATCTAATGTCGTAACATAAGGGGCACCTTCTACTACTTCATCCACCCATTTTATTCCACGAACCATTTTATACCTAAAGGAATATATCTCTTATGTACCAAATAAGCATAAAACTATAGCAACTATAGGGAATATTTGTTTCTTCGTATGTTCAATTGTATAAGGTATATATTACTCGGATATTATACGCTTTACAATAAAAATAAAAGTTAATAAATTGATTTTCAATTTATTATCAGCCTTGATTTGTCAAAACTTTTGAAGACCTCCACTTAATTCTCAGAGTAAAACAATCACTTACACAGGAAAAAGTGTTTGCTACTGAGCATTCTCCATTCATATTTGATAAGATAATGAACAGAAAGTCAAGGTCCAGCAAAAGCTTTGTTGCCTATAAACCTCCTACACGCAGTATGTCTTAATCCACAATGCACCCTCACGAATATAAATATATCTTCTAGTATCTAATAGTGTACAAAGTGTCAGTACTATTTCCAAAGTAACACTATCAAACAATCCAGTTCAAATCTATCCACACTATATTAATTCCAATTTTGGAGTACAGTATTCGAGACACTTTAGCAGTGCAATGAGTTATTCAAATGCTCACATTATCAGGGCCATTACCTCAATGATTAGACTACCCATAATTACATCGATATGAATGTAAAACTACGACGATTCAAAGGACGAAACAGTTTATTTGTAAATACCTTTCTTGTTCTGTAAAAACAGGGGGTCCTTTATGTTTCGTTATTTCTTCGTCCGTATGTACGCCAACCACGAGATAATCTCCTAATGCCTTAGCCTGCCGCAATGAGTTGGCATGCCCGAAATGTACCATATCATAACTGTAACACGAAAATTCAACTGCATGCACAACGACATTCGCTAGCTAGGAACGCATTTTCCCCGGCGCGTTACTTCGCATTAACCGTGCTATAACATTCGAAGAGCCGAGACAGAGCCTCTTTCAACGGGAGCACAAATATCTCTAGTGTCAAATAAGTACCGTAACTTATATGCAAAATCCGTTGCCATTCATAGATAAGGCGGGCACGAATAGAGATGAAACAACCATGGAATAACGACCGAAACTAGACACTTTGCACGACAGGGAAGCTATCTTCACCATCGTCGGCCGTGCAAAATTAATAACGGCAAAGTTAAAGTTCAACTGTCAGTTACAATCCGGGGTAGAGCGGCCGAGGAGTATAGGCCGGATCGATTGGCCCGAAATCCAACGAGAACTCACCATCCGTCGCACCAGACCCGCACTTCCTTGCGATTTTCTGTCATGACGACTGATCGCGATGCCTCGTTCCCCCTGCAAACTCGCTACTTTATTCCGGTTACAGCACCCGCGGCGTATAACCTCAAATACATTCGTCTAGTAGCACCGCCCAGAATATACTGCGCGCGTCGCCACGCCACGCATCACTTTTAACCAACCCCGACCTCTCCCCACTCCGACCGCCTTTCAATATAGCAAGACAATGACATCACGCGCGCAAAACGGGGGGTCACTTCAGGTAAAAGGCGTGGAACGCCAACCGACGGCCCTTTGGAATATGTTCTTCAATCGTAGATTCTCCTTGCTGCTGCTGCTCTGCCTGATCAATAATTAATAGCGGAAGCGAATTTGCAAATCAAATGCACGACTGAAGTTTTATACATGGACGCACTATCGTTGGTCCTGAAGATGAGATTAATTTCTGGCGCGTGTAGTAAGAGGGAACCTTGAATGGCAAAAAGAGGAAAAATTAGGCGGTGGCTAAAGGATTTTATGTATTAAATTCAAAGGTTTGTCCTTCGTTTCGAAACACACTGGGTGTAGATCGTGGACTTGATTTAAAATGGGATATACGATAGTGTGATCTAATAATTTTTTTATGCACCGATTCGCGGTATACGAAACAGAAAGAATGGCATTGGTTTGGACAGCCATGCATAATTATGTGTCGATAAATTCTCGATGCTTGATCGTTTGTGGAAATTTTTTCCAAGGTTCTTTGATAAATTCCAATCTAACAATCTTACGTACAATCTTGCGCTGTCCGTTTATGTGACAACAGAGCGCAGAATAAAGTACGATGCGGATTGCATCGAATTCCTTGAGCAGGCACAGACTCAATATGCCAAGCTATTTATACGCTATTAATGAAAAAATGTCTCGAACTGGGAGGAAGTTCACCATTGAGTGTCACTTGAATTGAGGAAAGAGCGAAGTGCCGGTGTATATATATACGATATATACGTGTATATATATATATATATATATATATATATATATATGTATAATCTTTAGACATAACAAGTCTGACGATTTATTTGGATGCGATAATCGGCATAGAAGTAGGACGGTACATTTCAATGAAAAAGTAAACTTTGACCCTATCGTATGATTTCCGATAAATCTTTCAGCCAATGAATAGAGTCAACACGCTCTTATCGAGGTACGAAAGCAATTATGCCCCTTTAAATTTTTTTACCAACCGCGTCTACCATATCTTTGACAGTGATTTAAAAAAGAATTTACGCGTAATCGTCATAGGAAACCTACAAATACTTCGATACATTTAACACATATTTCACATACATGAATTTGCAGAACTCGATGCAGATATAAAATACTACAATTATACTAAAGATGCGCCTTCACATCCTGAAAAAAAAACAGGAAATAAAACATAGCTACAGATATATACGTAAGGACGTCTAAATTTAATCTTATATTATTTTATTAAATCTCTAATACTACACTGTGCAGGTTCTGTTAACCCTCTTAAATTTAATACAGTGCAATGTATTGTACCTTTGCGGAGATAACACTCTAACTACCATTACATTGATACTTATTTGTTCTAAAAAAAAAAAAAGAGTGAATGCTTGTGAGAATGTTGTAAGATTTATGAAACATGAAGCAGTTCATCGTTCGATTTCTTCGGAATCATCCATGTCCTCGCGTACCTTAGGTTACATCCCTGTGCCCGATTCGCAGTGAAAAACGCATCACAAAAAAAAAAGTCATCCTTTGCCCTCAACATGATTGCCTTTCCCTTCTCCTTTCCTATATTACACACTTTTTATTTAGAAATAAATCTTTTTTCCTTAATATCCATTTTGTTGTCTATAATTGCTTCCCCCGGTTCCGCCGCCGCCATATCCACCGCCGTTTTGACTATAACTGCTGGAACCTCCGGAGGCTCCACCTCCAAAGCTGTTCTGGGAAAATGCCTTACTGCTGTAGCCACCTCCGCCCATGCCACCTGCACGAAGAAACATTTGCATGAAAACTCCCGTGAGTACCAATGATCGTTTCTAAGTATATGCAATTATTTTTGTAAGGTGGTCGCAGGGGAAAAGGATTATAAGTAATATAGAGGGTCTTTACTTAGAATACTCTATCCTCGGCGTTACTTTTGCGAATACAAACAATTGTGGCAACAAAAAGTTGTTTTGTTTGGATTAGATATTACAAGTCACGGCCTTTTTTCCTCCTTTCTGAATGAACGCCATATAATTTTCCAGTTCGTATTAGGCCGGTATTTATCAGTTTTTTTTTCAGGATCACGATGTCGCACATACAAGAGCGTATGTTAAAGTGCAAAAAATATTCTTACGGTTGACAATATCGAGAAAGACTGATATAGCGAAAAAAAATCGTACATCACAGCCAGATCTTTTTATTTTGGGACACTGCTTTATATCGCCAAAATAACGTATATCTTAGGCAATACGCACAGGGAGATGAGAAATAAATATATACAAAACACCAAGATTGACTCACGTATCGTATGCTTTGCTTTAAAAGAACCTACCACCACTGTTTCCACCCCACTTGCTTCCACGATCTCCTCCCCCACCGCCGACGCGATCGAATCTTCCACCCCTATCGCCTCCGTCACGGCCACCTCGAGATCCTCTGGATCCGCCACCGCGACCACCGGAACCGCGTCCGCCACCTCCTCCGCCGCTGCGACCACCGTATCGTCCTCCTGAAAACGCGTAAGAAGAGCACTTAAATCTTTCCTCTCAATCATCCAAGAAAGGTCAAGGTACGAGGGTAAACTTACTCTTGTAAACGCCCGGATTCCTCGAGAGTTCGTAGAGCTTTGGATTCACGACTTGTTTCGCTTCTTCGAGGACCTGAATCAAGTCGCCGGCCTTATGCGCGTTTCCAGGTGTGAAAAAGGCGTACGCGGTTCCAGTCCGCTGAGAGCGTCCAGTACGTCCAATACGGTGCACATAGTCCTCCGAGTTGGACGGATAGTCCAAGTTTATCACAAATTTGACATCCTCCACGTCTATATAATATCGTGAATTATAATCAAACAAAACAGGATTACTTGTTTCTTTGTGGTTCAATTAACTTATAAAGCGAATGAATTGAAGCACTAATCAGTTTACCGATACGTATCTCAACAAATGGAATGAAAGATTTGGAGGATTTTGCTGCGACGGACAGATGAAAGTTGACGTTACGTAAATTTTTGCGAATTAAATTATAATATATACGGTGTGTATTATTTGGACCAATTCTGTTCAAATTAGTGAGATATGTATGTATGGTCCTTGTGGGGGAATTTTTATAAGAGCTGTTTTTATAAGAGCTTACGTGCAGGATTATGTGGGACTTTAATTCCATTTGAAATTGATATATAGCACAGAAGTAAGTTGACCACAAAGAGCAAGTTTGTATTTTATTTACCTGTGTTTGCATAGCTGGAAATGTAAATACATTTTTGGAAATGTAGAGGAATCAGAGCTCAGATGGTTCTCATGGAATTCTCGCTCTATGTGTTAGCGAGCTCTACGTTTATTCTTAGCAACTTCACACCCTTCTCTCCCGCACCAAAGTATGGATCTGTGCTGATCTTTCAAAATTTGTTCCCTGTGCATTGCTTCGGTGAGTGCCAAGGTTGGAACATCGGATGAGCACCATGTGCATTCTTTGCTCAACCCCACACATACACCTTTGTATGTGACAGCATCGAGGCTTGTTTTGCAATATTGAGATTTCTTTAATTTTGCTACACGAATTTACGCTACATCGAACAGATATAGGCACTGATATTGTTCATCGTTTTTCAGAAACTGATTGTATCTCTATAACGTGTACTAAAATTTTCCTCTGCATTTTTAATTATTGCAAAACAAGTCAATGCTATACCCTACCATTCTAATCTAAGAAAACACGTGGCAACATATGTCCTTTTTTGCTTGTCCTCGCATGCTAGATGCCCTAACACTATAACTTCCATACTTTGGACCGTCGCAGGTACAGAGTGAGAGTGTGTTTTTCAAGTGGCACGGTGGGCCGAGGCACAGCGTTAGGTTAGCTTGTTGCGAGGGGGCGGAGACCAGCAGTCACGCCCCATTGAATTATATATTCCAAAGCAAGCTCTCCAGAGTTCTTATCATTGATAAAACTCCGTCGCATGTGCCTCTGAAAACACATAGAACAGCACGTTAATACCAGACTGACAAGACTTGTCTCGATCAGAGTAAAGCTGAAACAGATAAGTCTGACTAATGGCTTACCTGCTCCAGTACCCTACACCTAGAGCTGAAATATTTTGACTTATTTTTACATCGATACTGCCATGACTGCAATCATGGAGTCATGAACTTTAATATGGAACTAATAATTCAATACTCTATGTCAAAATGTAGAACATTTTATATGAATTAAAAAACTTAGAATAAATGTTGCGTTATCAATATCAAACATTAAAAATACGTCAAAATCCGTCTATGCTAACTTATAATACACGCGGAGGAGTAAGTTAAAAATTGTACCGTTATTAAACATAATGCTGAAAGGATAAAGGTGGCGATATTAATGGTTTTATTCCGCATCAATCGCGAATTATTAAACATCCTGAATAACGAAATTGGGATAAATTAAAAATCTATTCGTAAGTTCTAATTCAGGGTGTTAATCGATTGAAACATGATATCAGTCGTGTAAAACCCTGAATTTCTCTAAATTATCTTCATTTACGCTGGGAAAGGACTAACGTCAATCAGTCTGGCACATGCCGTTATCCGTTGCCACATCACGATAATGACTCTCACAAAGGTGAAATAACCATCGCAGCCTGACCCTTACATCATACTCTTTCATGTGCAAACAGACTCTTACCTAAACCTCTTGCCGCCACATCCGTAGCTACTAAAATGGCAGATCTGCTATTCCGGAACTCTGAAACATAATCTCTGACATTGAAGGGGACACCAGTTTACAATTACAAATTAATTAATACTTACGGTTTAGCACGTAGTCTCTTTCTTGCTGGCTCTTATCTCCGTGAATGCCAATTGCCTGCCATCCGTATCTGTTAATTGCTCGAGTTATATCATCCACTTTTCTTTTTGTTTCGACGAAAATAATGGTCTTATTTTCTGGTTCATTAGAGATCTCTTCCAAAAGCTTCATGAGTTTGCTCTCCTTCTCATATTCCTCACACACATCCACGATTTGTAGAATGTTGTGATTTGCAGCCAATTGCAAAGAACCGATATTGATCTGTATGTAGTCGGTTAAGAACTCTTCAGCAAGATTGCGAACTTCTTTTGGCCAAGTGGCTGACCACATAAGGGTTTGGCGGTCGGGTCTTATTTGCTCTACAATTTTTCTAATTTGTGGCTCAAAGCCCATGTCCAACATTCTGTCTGCTTCGTCAAGTACTAAGTATGTACACCTACGAAGATTTGTAGTACCCCTTTCTAGAAAATCGATTAAACGGCCAGGGGTAGCTATACAAATTTCCACCCCACGCTCAAGGTCACGTGCTTGAGGACCTTTCGGTGCTCCACCAAAAATGCAAGTATTTCTGACCTGTGAGGTCAATCCAAAGTCGGATGCCACTTGCTGGATTTGTTGTGCCAGCTCTCGTGTTGGTGCCAGAATTAGAGCTATGGGCCCATCATTTCTGCTCAATCGTGGCTGATTGTTTATGTGTACGATTGCTGGTAGAATGTATGCTAATGTTTTCCCAGATCCAGTTTGAGCAATGCCGACCATATCTCGGCCGGATAGCGCAATTGGCCAGCCTTGTGCTTGAATAGCTGTTGGTTCTCCAAATCCTTGTCTACGAATTTCGTTTAACACATAGTCGGGGAAGCCGCCTTCTTCAAAGTAGATATTGGGTCCAGGAACATTGGTTCCTTTCACGGTTATCTCTTTATCAGAACGGTAAGCCTCTACTGCATGTGGACCTCGAGTTGTAACGTTTGGATGTGGCTGATAAAAGTCTTTTCTAAATGGCTGCAATGTACTCATGTCCCATCTTGGTTTACGTAAACGTTCTCCAGGTTGCCTGTTTTTGAAGCTATTGTTCCCAAAGCTGCCGCTGTCTCTGTTTCCACCACCGAACCTACTGCCTCCGCCGCCTCCATCACGTCCACCAAACCGGCTACCACGAGTGCCTCCACCTCGTCGGTCACCACGTTCACGATCGCGATAAGCCCTGTAATAAATAATTATAAGTGATGAATTAATTACTTTAAAGTTAAATAAACTTCTAAAATGTCTGTATCATAATTTTGTCCAATTGTTGCTAATGGAAAGCATATATTTGTATGAACAATATTTAACAAAAAAGAAATATGAAAAATAATATCGAATAGAAAATCTAATTTACAGTGCAATCTTATAAATAATTCCTAACTCTTTAATATAGGATAAATAATTACATACATCGACGTATGCCTTATAAATATGTAACTATAACGTTAAACGCATATTGAACATCTACTGCAAACAATATAAATCCAAGATATTCAATGTGTTATACCTGTGTAAAGGACTAGCGTTAATAGCAAAGCAATATGGAGTAAGGGATAACTAGCATACACGATAAATGTCAAAGGAAAAACCGCTTGGAATTGCACATTTTCAATAATATTTATTGTTTTTTTTTAAGCTACTTACATTATCACAGTGGTTTATGTTAATTTCCGCGTTTAAACGTTTAAAGTACCCTTAAACACTTGAATATACTGAGATTCGTGAGCACACTCTAATCGTTACAGATCGCAAAGGACTTCTGAAACAAACGTCATGGCGGCGTATCCCACCGAAAAGTAGTTCCAATATCGTTCCTATCCCTACGTCCCACAGGATCTATTAATATGTTATTTTGAAAGACTTTTGGTGTTTCGTATTCGATTGGATAAATTTAATTAAAAAAAGCGTATTACTAAGATTGGATACACTCCTTTTGCATTATATTACGATTTGCGTTAATCGCCGGAAGTGACGGTAGGTAGTGGGGAAGATACGTAAATAAATGGATGAACAGACTATTGAATTTTCCCGCAAGATAATGAAATTGGTAGATTCCGCTTTAGAGGATAAAGGACACACAGTAGTCTGCAAGAAAATGAAAAGTGAACTTTATTAATACCTTGTAACAAAGGAGCATGTAACACATTGTAATTACATTTTATTAATACTGCTATATCCTCGTGTTTCTCACTGGATGATAATTTTATAAATACGTTATAACAAGTTGAAACTTTGGTGATTATACTTCAAGCATTCAAATGAATTCATTGAAGCACCCGTCTTTGGGATAAAAGTAGGTTTCTTAGTATATGTGAACCATGCATTTTGCACAACCTGCTTTTGTGCTTCTTGGTACACATCTATAATACTGAAATGTATCCATCATATGGCTTAAATATTTTCAAACAAAACTTATGCAACTAATTAGACCTTCAAACGATTTAACAGAATTATTCATAAACATACATTGCACTTTAACTTGCACATAACAACATTTTAATATATAAGAAGACATATTAGACCTTAGTAGTTTGTTACGAGATAAGATTTTACACATTTATTGCAATAAAGCTATTGATGTTTTCGTTTGCATTTCCATTAATTGATGTCACAATCGCAAATATCACTGCTTCTTCAAGTTTTAGACATTGAAATGAGAGATGGCAATCCTATTAGCAATTTCTTCATAACTGATAGGCTTTTGAATGTTAACATATCTACCATGTGCTAACAATTATATCAAACATTTCAAACGGTTTGTTTTATATATGGCAATTCATGCGGTAACTTTTTAATTTGTCCTGTACTATTTAGCTTTGACATAAACCAGACTAAATGCAAAACATCTCACGCTGTTGAATAATCACAATATAGTATAAATGTAATTAATATGCTGTCCCCCTGTACTGATAATTAGTTCCATAGCTATCATTACCTCCATAGCTTGGAGTTAAATTATTTTGGCTATAACTTCTTTGCGTACTGTATCCATACCCTGCATTCTGATTAATAGGATTGCTTTGTTTCATGCTACTATAATTATTGTAATCAGATCCTGAGTAACTGCTTGAGACAGATTGATAATTATTTGGACGACCATTTCCTCTTCCTCTTCCAGATCCACCTCTTCCTCTGTTATCGCTATTTCCTCTTCTGTTATTACCTCTATCATTAGTGCCTGACATACCACCGAAACGTTTTGCACCTAATAGATTAAAATTATTATTATTTTTTTTAATCGTATTTGATATGACGCCTTTTCAAAATAAAACAGATCAATACCTCTATTACCAAAGTTTCCAGATTTCGCCAGCTCCGCCATCTCGCTAAGTCTGGGATTAATGTTCTGTCCTGCTTCTCTTAAAACTTCTATTAAATCTCCCGCATGTTTCATATTGTGACTTGTGAAAAATGCATACGCCGTTCCAGTTTGTCTTCGTCGACCAGTTCGACCAATTCTATGTATATAATCCTCTGATGATGATGGATAATCGAAATTTATAACATACTTAACATCATCCACATCTGTAAAAGATTATTTTCGATATGATAATACCTAAAATATAGCAGTAGTAATTAGTATATGATTTGCTAAAACTTATTCCTACAATACGCTTCCTACTACTTCCTACGAAACGCTGTACCAAATGTGTAAAGTGCATAAAATAATATGATGAGATGTTACACAAATTTTATAGTGTATTATATTTGAAAGTAAAAACAATGATTAATTATATATTTACACATATTGCTTTATGTGAATAACATCACATTTTACATATATGTGTTTACCATTTTGCAGAGCATGAGATTTATTTTTTCATAAGTAGTTTCTTGCTGCTCTTTCTGAACATTAAGATAACCTAATGTTAACATTATAATTTTGTTGTTGGGTCATATCAATCCTCAAAACTTGTAAATAAAGTCAATTGGAAAATGAGGTTTGAGAATCACCCACCTGCCACTGAGAAATTCCGATGTGGAATCAGCAAGAACAACCCCATTTGCTTTTGAAATGGGGCCATTTTGGTTGGTTTCTTATGGAAATATACTGATGGCCTAGAGATTAGACAGACACAGCGGTAGTGTCTGGTTTGGGATAGAGGCAGCATTTTAGGGTTTAAGCCTGAATGCATTAATCGAACAAGGTACCAAGTGACAATTTTACAAAACTAGAGGCACCAGGTGACGAAAAATTACATATATTTTATAGAACTAACAGAGTATTCAGTAATGCAAAACGAGCAAACAAACGTGAAGTGTAACAATATTAAATTTGGAAATGAGAGTTAATCATGTTCAATATGTGTATATCCATAGGACTATTATACTTTGTTGCTTTTGAAGCAATCGAAATTTGTTCATTCATCAACATAGTTCCTTGATTTTATCATTCTTTTTTTTTTATATAAAATAATTGTTTTCTTTTGTGGTTGTTACTGTTTTCCAAACTAGTCAGATTATAATGCTTAAATGCTATATACAGCATTATAAATGATAATAAATATAAACATGATGTTACATGTAATCATACTATCATACAGATCCATTTAATGTAATTGCTAATGTGATTTAAACAATGAAAAATAAAATAGTCACTGTGTCTGCCCAATACTGGCAGTACACCGCGTTGATTTAGGGTACTCTGTGCCTCTGAAAAAGAAAAGCAGACAGACTTAGTGGTAGCTTGTGTGCATATCTAGAGCCCTGTTTTTATATAAATTACTGCAATAAAAAAAACATTACAAATGAAATAACTATAACGCGCGACAAACAAATTACCTTTAAAAATGCAGTGAGAAATATATACAAACTTTAAAATAAATTTGTAACATACTTTAATATAATATTTAAGGACTTAATTCATTCTTAATTAAACTGATAAATCTACGGTCAGTGAAAGTTATATTCGCAGAAGCACCAATATATTTTGACCTACAGGGCTCTATGGTACATTCAATGGAGACAATTATAAATATTTAAATGCATCACACATTGCTACGTACAGAGCTGTCGGCCGGTCTTACTGAAATAACGCATCACTGGCTAATCCAATAAGTGTTGCCAATTCCCAGATTTACCACGTTTTATTATATCTATACAATATAAGCTAATAAAGGGGTACGTACCCAAACCTCTAGCTGCCACATCGGTCGCAACTAAGATAGGAGCTCTGCCACTTCTAAACTCTTGAAGGACATGGTCTCTCTCTTGTTGATTTTTGTCACCATGAATGCTTAACGCCTGCCATCCATCCCTCCTAATATTTCTTGTAATGTCATCAACTTTCCGCTTTGTTTCAACGAATATGATAGTCTTATTCTCCTTTTCATTTCCTATCTCTTGTAGCAGCCTGTATAACTTTATGTCTTTTTCAAACTCTTGACATACGTCCACTATTTGTATTATATTGTGATTTGCAGAGAGCGTCAGAGAACCGATATTGAGGTGCATGTAATCGGATAAAAAGTCCTCCGCCAACGCTCGAACCTCTTTAGGCCATGTTGCTGACCACATCAATACTTGCCTATCCGGCCGTATCTGTTCTATTATTTTCCGAATTTGGGGTTCAAATCCCATATCTAACATTCTATCAGCTTCGTCAAGCACTAAATATGTACACCTAAACAGAAAAATATTATGTTCAATAGTTGTTAAAAAATTTTTGTCTAATACGCACCTGCGCAAATTTGTAGTCCCCCTTTCTAGGAAGTCGATAAGTCTGCCGGGTGTAGCGATGCATATCTCCACACCACGTTCTAGATCGTGTGCCTGTGGTCCCTTAGGTGCACCACCAAAAATACATGTATTTCGCACAGCTGCAGATTCACCAAAACAGTTTGCTACTTCTTGAATTTGCTGAGCCAACTCTCTGGTTGGAGCTAAGATTAAAGCGATTGGGCCATCTCCATTGCTCAGTCGAGGTTGATGTATGATATGTACAATCGCAGGTAAAATATACTGTAAAACAATAATTCGTTATGTGTTTGCAAGTAGATTTTCTCGGTCAACGAAGAATATATTAAACAGCTTACTCCTAATGTTTTTCCAGACCCAGTTTGAGCTATTGCAACAAGGTCTTTGCCACTTAACGCAATAGGCCATCCCTGAGCTTGAATCGCAGTAGGTTGTGAGTAACCTTGCCTACGTATACCTTCCATTACGTAGGGAGGAAAGTTTCCTTCTTCAAAATACTGAATAGGATTAGGAATATTATCACCTTTTACAGTTATTTCTGCATTCTCCCGAAACTGACATACTTCTTCCTTAGACCTGATGCAATTACAAATTTATATGTACACGCATTGAAGTACTACGAGACACAAAACCTGATAATTGTTTATACCTATTCCTAACTGCAGGATGTTCAATATAAAAGTCTTTTCTTAAAGGTTCCAAGGAACGTATATCCCACGTGACTTTTCTTAGAGTACCACCTGGTTGCTTTCCTTTTAGTCCTCCACGTCCATTTCCACTACCACCTCTACCCCGTCCACCAAATCTACCACCAGCATTTCCTCTGCCATTGTCGCCACTACCTCTTCCGCTACCTCTGCCACCATTACCAATACCCCGTCTACCTCTTCCCTGATCTCTGTCCCGATTAAACCTATGCAAAATAAATTTTCATCAAAAATCTATTAATGAAATACTTTTACCGGTAGTTTAAAGTATGCTAAACCACCGGCAAATTTAATCTTATATCTTATATAATAACATATTTAATAACCAGCGTAAACACTCTCATACAAGTTATATAGTTGAGAGAATGAAAATTAATTTTTCTCAGCTAATGCAAATGTTGCCATTAAAGGCCATTAAAAATACAAAAACTAATGATACAAGTACAGGGAGAAAAAAAATTAATGAATTTATGTGATATAGTAAAGATTATTTGATACGTATATTTTTATAATCGTAAGTACGTATTTCGTACAGAATGAAGGGATTTTCTAACGTTCAATCGGTTTCGCTTATTGATTACCATTACTTGCTGCTACTACAAGCAGAATTACAATATAATGTAAATGACTTATATATCATGCACATCAAGCAGCTAAAACGAAATCCGAACTAATAATTTCCAGCATTCGATTAAATTGTCATACCATACTTACATCTAGAAATCGGATGATCTTCAATCGCGACGAGCAACAGTTTATTCCGCTTTGCGGACGGCCACACGAAGGGCAATCAATAATTTGGTATCAATGAATAATAGAATAACCGAGTGGATCTTCCAAGCATTTACACCTGCATAAAATAAAATTGCTAGTCCATAATATCCGCGATGGTACGACGGCAGCGAGCCCTATTTAAATTAAGACGATTATCTTCGAACTTACCGGTAAATCCGGCAGATCAAATTGACAAGTGAACTTCCGAAAGTAGTTCCGTGTAAACGGTTTCCATGACACCGGCGGCGTAGTAATACACGGGTGCAGCAGTGAGATCTCTCAAATCCATACCAGCATCTTCTTTTTCTGGAAAAGGTGGCGCTGACGTGCCTCGGCGTTCGATTCATGGATATACTCTTCGTATTGCAATAGTTCGGAGAAAAATCAAGGAACCTTCCGTCAAATTTTGTTTATTTTACAGGATACTGTGAAATGTCATCAGAGAAGGCACATGTAATTTATCGCGCTTATATGATTAAATCGCAACACTCCCAAAAGATTACCCCAGAATACAATAATTATATATCAATAATAGACTTCTTCTGGTTAACCTTAATATATTTTTATTTACTTGCGCGATATAATTTTCCTTAGAGAAGGGAGAGATTATGAAGTAATGTTTATTATAAAAATTCCAAAATAAATCAAACTCTTTCATTATATTTTAGATGTGCGATACTCTTAGGATTCTGCATTTACCGCCTCAACTGTCAGACGATAGGCGCAACGAATTACTTAGAAAGTATGGTGCGATAAAAACACGAACTCGAAGATTATCTAGAAAGTATTCGATAACATTTGCGAAATTTCAATCGGAAGAAGCGGCGTCGGAAGCATTGCTCAGATTGCATCAACTCAATGTTAAAGGACAGCGCTTGTCGGTTGAGTTTGCTAAGAAATCTATACCGACAGAACTTACGGAACATGAGATTGTACAGCAACAACCAGCGAGTAAAGAAGCCAAGAGGGAAGCAGCGACAAAGTCACATTTTCAGATCTTTCTACAGAGGCTAAATAGTTGGACGATGAATCAAGTCCTTACACAACCACCGCCGCCGAATATAAGGTACAAATATGATCCACCAACTAGGAGTACCTTATTGAGAATAGCGATACAATTATTAAAGGAACCAGCATTTTACACACAGGTGCCTAGTAAAAAACATACAACTCATGTATCTGCTAATACTCTTTCGTGGTAGGTTATATTAAAACATATTTTCAGGTTTTACATTTAATGAATAGGATGAATTTACCACCTCCGTTCGAAGAGTTAGAATCAGAATTTCCTATGCTTAAAGAAGTTTATGATATGGAAAAGTATCAAAATATATTTGGCAAAGAAATTGTACAAACGAAGGAAGGTAAAGGATAAGAAAAAATAGTCGCTTTGAACAATATTCCTATGTATCTGTATAGACTTCTGTTTACATACATTTTTTTATATGTGTAGACATTTCTGACGATGATGATGCAGAGGAGTCTGAAATAGAGTCCGAAGAAGATGATAATGCAAGACCTCCAGAAATTATCCCCATGAAAAGGAAAAGGCTGCAATCTAAAAAACGTTTAAAAATACCAAAATTCGTAAATCCTGCAAAGCAAGGTGTGACCTCTACTTCTACACAGAAAGTTGTAAAACCAGAAGACATGTTTGAACCTATACAGCGAGAAGAAGCTAAAAACCTTAAAATTGAATTGAAAGCAGTAGAAAAATTGTTGGATATGTCTAGTCAAGTATCTGATACTATAACCGAAAGTGCTGTAGATGGCGGATTTGGACTTATGTTTCCTAATGCAAAGAGCGATGCAGAACAGACTCGTGCTCGTGGGCAAGAAGTAATATCCTCTGAGGAGCTAGCAGACAACAGACTATCAGCAAATGGTAACAACCATTTTTTTTACAATTACACAATAATTTATCACGCATATAATATTGTATGATAATGGATTAACTAAAGAATTATTTTTTATTTTTAGATCAAAGGCTACTATCAGTATTTAAAAACTATCATCCTGGTAAGCCATCAAACCGTCTATACATAAAGAACCTTGCAAAATTAGTGCAGGTGAAGGATCTACATTTTATATATAGAAAATACATTGTACCAGGAGTGGAACAAACGGAAAACGAGTAAGAACTTTTTATGTATAAGAATGCTCGTTATTTTAGTTTATCCAAATTGTTATTTACTTATTTAATTCCAGGTATAATGTTCGACTTATGCAAGAGGGTAGGATGAAGGGTCAGGCGTTTATCACATTGCCAAGCGTAGAGATAGCACAACTAGCGCTAGAAGAAACAAATGGTTATATCATGAAAGATAAACCAATGGTCGTACAATTTGCTAAAGCCTCAAAGGTTAACGTATAATTTCCACAGACTCTTCGTGTAAATACTTTTATTTATATTGAGCACAAATTTACAATAAATAAAGAACCATACTTTTTCTAAAAATTGATAGCACCTCATTGAACAACAACGAGCGTCAGTTTCACGCATACCAATGATAATTTTCCATATTCTTATGCATAACGTAATTCATTCAACGTTATCTACTTCCACGCAAATCTACTACAATGCTTCATTCCCACGATTATCTCTCAAATAAGCAGAAAGCGCGATTTTCAAAACTGACACGACGAAGGTGTCAAACGAGACAATTTGTCCGTACCGAGGCTTAAAAATTTTTATAAAATTGACTCAATCATTAACGAAAAATCAGTACACCAATAACAGAGACACGTCGTATAGCTTCATAGCGATGTCCAGCTCTCCAGGATGTTAGACATAATAACAATCAGTGGTTGATTTGATCCGCATGGTGGCATGTCACAGCCGCGTCAGCGGAGGTCGGCGCCCGCCTGGCATACCCTAATTCATTGACCGTCCGCTAGGGTACCATGTTTTGTGTTGGACAACTCGTAGACGTGCGTTGAGCGCCTGGTTCACCGACCACCGTCGCGTCGTAACTGTACGTAACGTGCCATTGTCATAGCCGCACTATTGCCGTCCCTCATTTCCGTCGTCGTTCCCAACGCACGTTGACGCGCCCTGTCCTATTGCCATGGACTTCGGCCTGCTACTTCAGCATTCGCAATACGCCGTGCCCGTGGGTATCGTGCTCTTGGGCGCCATCCTTGTCTTCGTCTTCGGGTTCAAAAAGGCCGAGCAACCACCTTTTGCACAGCTCGCGTCGATCTCCGACGTGGACCGGAAACTGGCCAGCAAGAAACGCGGCAAAGTCAGAGAAAAGGTTAGCACCGCGGTTAGAACGTTATATACCAATGAAAATTGCCGTACTCCTCGTCGAATCGACCCAGCAATGTGCGCACGGCCTCGACTATATCGTCCGCTCGCCATATGGTTGCTTATTTGTGACGAGTTGATGCGCTTACTCACACACGCTTGATAATCAGCTGGCCGAGCTCGCATTAGCGGGTTTGAATTCGACGTTGGCTTTACGGGTATTCAACGGGTGAGCGAGTCGCGCTTAAGGATCGATCGTGACGAGTGATTTTACTGTCTGTCATTGGATCGTTATTTACGATTTGGCGGCGGATGATCGTTAAACGATAACGAACCGAATCGCGTTTAGTCTACGTTCCGGATATTTGCATGCTTACGCTATTAGTCGTTCTTATAGCTTATCCTTTAATTTTTAAGTCATAGTTCGATAGTAGGTTTTTGGATTCAATATTACGGAGATGTAATTATATTAAAAATTGGGGATTCCTTATAATAATATTCCTTACAGAAAACTGCTAATGGTCAAGTGACCAATGAAAAGGCAAGCCCGGCTAAAAAGACGGTCTCCTCAAAAACCGAGGTCTCTAAGAAAAGTGCTGCTAAGGGCGATGAAGTTGACGGCAAGCTAAAAGAAAGGAAGCAAGAAGATAACAAAGCTGTGAATAACAAGAAGGATAAAGATACGGTTACGGCGAAGACTGGTAAGGAAAACAAGGTTGAACAGGTGAAAAACAAGAAGAATTTGAAGAATTTGTTCCAGGAAAAGCCAGTGGACTTTGATGATGGTAAGCACTTGTACTAATAATTTGTATTTTATGTAGATAATGAATATTTTTGTGTAATATTATAATGAAATATAATTGCAGGAGATTGGGAGCAAGCTTATTCCAGAAAGGACAAGAAGAACAAGAAAAAGGAGGAAGAGTCTCCTTCGAAGAAAAGTAAAAAAGCTGCAAAGAAAGCAGACCTGATCAATGAAGCTGTTGCTACGCAGAAAGAGCAAGAGAAACCTGAAATTAAAGACAAGGTTGCCAAAGAAACAGAGAACAAGGAGTTGAAAGAAAAAGATAAGAAAGAAGTTGTTCTCACTCCTATTTCTGATGAAGAGGGTACCAAAGAGAAAGAACTTCCCAAAGAGGAAGAACATACTAAGGTACGTAATAAACAATTCCTGTCATTGTGTAGGTTAATCAAAATATTCTGTCTGCAGGTTGAAAAGGTAGAAAAGGAGGAGAAGAAAAATACGAAAGCAAAGAAATCTAAGAAGGTATCGGAAAGTGAGAGTGCACCAGTACCCGAGCTACCTACACCGAAGGTGGATAGTAAGCCTGTTGAACAGGTGGTGCAGAAGAAGGTGGAGAGTACTGAAAAGACTTCGGACAATGTAGAGGAACATAAAGAACCACAGGCACCGGCAAAGACTGGTCTAGTGTTTGACGAATTGGGAGGTAAATATACGTTGATAAAGTTTTTAATTTTCTTTGGAAACTAATGTTACCATTACAATGAACTCTATTGATTTTATTAATTATTACAGATGTCTGGACAGAAGCAAAACCACAAAAGAAAAGTAAAAAGAAGGCACGTAAAGATAACTGAGGGTGATTTAAAATCACGAAGACAATGTTCCTTCAAAAGAGGAACAAAGTGAGAATCCTGTTTGGTCCAAAGGACATTTGTCATTTCGGACACATCAGGTGTGTTTTAAGTGACTTACCAATCAACCGTGTGACCAAATTGTTCCTTTCCCTTGTACATAATACCAATTGGACTAGATTGTTCGATTAATTAAGTTTTATAGACTTCACGACTGCGGGTACATAAACAGCATGTGTAGAAACGATATTTCTCTATTAATCAATTTTTTTTTTTTATCATGGTAACATTGGCTTAAACAGGCTGCCTTGTAGGTGAACAGGAAAGCATAGTTCAGTTATAGTCTGCAGCATAAAATAATTATTACACATTCACGTACATATTCACGAATGCACGTTCATACACACATGCTGCCTTTCTAAAATTTTTCATATACACATATATAAATATATCCACAATGACACACGTCAGCAATTTATGTTTTATGCCTAGATTATGGATCTGTATTATAATTTCGTTACAAGCTTAGGCAATTAGCTAATCGTACTTACATCCTTTCCGTTTTATCGAGTAGTTTAAAAAAGAGAATATTTTGTACAGCTATGATAATTTTATTTTAGCATTAAACTGTTTCTACATATGTATAATAATGCTACGTATGTTGCCCTTTTTTTGTCATCACGATTATGTTTTTATTTTATCCTTAATAGTTGGTCTCCAAAAGTATAAAGTGTGAAGTATATCCAGGAATAATATTTATAATGTTGGACAATCTATTGCGGGAAAACAGTTGTATTACTGATGTACGTCGCTCACTGTATTAAGAGAAATATTTTCTTACGCAAATAACAGCAATGAGCAATTGATTTAAAAGTATGGACTGAAAGTTCTATATGTATACGACAATTGAACGTATACAGGAAACAATGTTAAGTACATCAGTAACTTCAACTTTGTGAAACGATGTTTCCTTGTAAAGATATATGAATATCTGACAAAGTGTGTGCCAAGTTCTGGAAAGATTTAGAACAAGGTGCAACAAAAGTTCTCCCGATGTGATATACCTAATTTAAACAATTCATTCTGCGCAATATTGTAATGTAGATCCCGTGCGAGCTTTCGCTAATGTGTGCGTTATTTTTGAATTAAATTATTTACATAGAACTAAGGCAGACTCATGAAATGCAAACACATACTTGCCTAATATTTACATATATTTTAATGGAGTAGCGTTATCTCGTACTCGGCAACACAGGATCATTGCATACACAGATGCTGTCACTAATTTACATAATATCGCGTAGTGCGTCAGAGAGTCGTTCTATTAATGTAATTTCTCAACAAGATCCTATCTTAGATAGTCTTATCAAGTTCATATCATTTTATTGATAATATGTCGTTTCACCTTGATTCTCAGAACAGACTAATATGTACGTTCACAGTTGTTTTGTATTCCAAATATTTTATTTTATTTTCCGTATTTCTGTTATCCTTTGTATGATTTACAGGATTATTTATTGTGGAAAGTAATGCTAGATTTCCAGAACACTATTTCATACGATCAAACATGTTCTTAGGTTTTATTTTTCGCGAACAATCTAATCCAGCTGTTTGTTCTTTATGCCATGCCTAGACTGTAGTAAAGAAATATATAAATTTTACATTAGGGCCATTTCTAAAAGAACTTTATAAATGCTGCAAATGTTATTAATCTAGTTGTTAAATCAGATTAAAGCATTCATTGTGGGATTACGAAGCATAATATGCTCCATACAAGATGCAGGTCGTAGACAAATACATGGAGCTTCCCCCGAGATTACCTTTTATTAAAATAATTCTGATTCGTATTTTTTTTTAAATATGACTAATTAAAAAAATTCTTGCATAGACAACCTGAGTAAGGTTAATAAATATTGTACTCAATATAATTGGTGTAACGCTTGTTCTAAACATGCATTGGTTAGGTGTTGGTGTAAAAAAATGCTAGTGGACAAAATTAGAGAAGAAAAGGGAGAATATTATTTGGTATATGTAGTTAATGAAGCAATGTGATAAGCATACTCTATACCTGACCGTCAGTTAAAGACCACAAAATTACATGGAAACAGATTTACGTTTTACTTAAGAAGATTGGATATGAAATTAAATTGGTCAAATTTTGTACGAACGATTACAAATTAATTCACCGTGTACAAGGTAGTAAGCACTAATGTTCCACACATTTTTGGTATTCTTGTTGCAAAGTATGAAATAAAAGTTATAGAGAATTCTTATACAAATACTAACATTCAAAGAGCTTGAACTTAAAATAATGTGAGAAACGGTAGAGTGCTTTGGGTCAAAATCAAAGATAACTCAGTCCCCCTTGTGTGCCAAAAACTACAATCATTTCTATGGATGGCCACAATATAATATTGTTAAATATCAAAGAATATTTCTTCACCTTCTTCGGTTATTTAGTAATCTAGAGTAAAGGGGCTGTATTGTCACAATTTGATAGATTCTGTACAATACTTGGATTACGTAATTATATATTTGTAAGTTCAATACCAATCTATTATTACCGTTCTGTAAACATTATTTTCTCTCGCCAAACTATTATCGAAGTACTTAAGTGTAACAAAAATTCGAACACAACAGCTATCGATGCCATGCATAATCTACGTATTTAATACTAGCATATTTTTATAAATAATATTCTTCTAATCACCAAATGGCATATTTAAGGGTATAGGGAAGAAATCGATCCAATTAACAAATACGAAAATTACAGAGTATCAAATGTGTGTTATAAAAGAATGTCATATTTTGAATAACAGTTGTGTATACATATATATAAATATATATATCTATATATATATTTACGCGTATATGTATGTATATATATCATCACTTATGACCGGGGTTACTGCACGTTGATATAATTAAAGCTTGCTTTAATGAGACTAATAAACTTGCTTACGCAGCAATTATTGCCTCAAAGGCGCCAATGGTGTTTCCAAGGAAGCCATGTAAGCTAAAAGTGGATAAACAATTGTACTGACTATAAATCAAGAAGTATTATTGCTATTGTACATATGTTAATTAATAAGCAGCGTTCTATGAGAATATGTATGTGCAATTTCGTTGTGTACTATGGTGATAGTATCTTCAAGGGTATCAGTTTAATAGTGCTATCTTTCCCAATGGGATATATCCAAATATTTTACGAGTGTTACGGAAGAGACGATCAGTGTCCAAGGAATCTATTATTTCTAGAACGTAGATCTATGATTTAATCGATTATGAAATGTATTTTCCCCGTACATATATATCGCATCCAAAACACAGGATGATTCTATCTTTCTGACGAATGTATCACGTTGGAATTGACGGAACTATAAGGCCTACTTATTTGCGTAATTGTAAAACGATAATGGAATTCAAGGACTCTGATTATATATAAAATGATAGGCATAATATTTTAAAAGTAATAAGGTTAAAAAAGTAAGAGAAATACGATGCGATTCTGCTGAACAGATAGAATATCGTTAATCGACTGTTTGTTCAAAAGGGTTGTTGCTATTACACTGGTATATGTCAAATATGCGGTTTTAATATTAACGCTATTACTACAATAATATATATATAATACATATATACAAATATATTTGTGTAAAATGCGTATATCTCAAGAATAGTTAAAATCATAGCGATACGATATGGCTTAGTCGTAACATAAGTTGGGAATAATTAATATAGTTGAGTCTTACTTTAAAAATTAGTAGAAAAAAAAAATATAATTCGAGAGAAATATTCTGTTTTCAAAAATGGCACACATTTACCGATTAACCCGGAAGATCGTCGAGAGCGAAATCTTCCGAAAATCAGAGATATTCGCGAAGCGGACAAGCTTTTTCAAAGTTACGGATAACAGAACATTTCTCGCGGTACGGTTGATTTTTGGTTGTGATATTTTTGAAACGAAAAAGAAAATGCGAGGTGCAGATTGGATCATAAGACAAGGTAGAATGAGAGACAGAGAGAGACAAACGAATAAAAATTATATTTTTCCAGCACACGATCGTGACCCTTTACTGCGCCCGCCCGTTAGTATCATTGCTGCGAATTGTACATATTTAGTTATCATTGCGAGTTTAGATATTGTACGAAGAGAGTGATTTTCTTCGGCGTTTAACTGTTCATACGCGGAATGTGTCGTTTTCAGGGACCACAGAATATAGACAAATAAAACATAAAAGAATTTGGATCTCAACCTTCATTTCATTCGCATATCAAACATTTCTCTCTCCTAGAATTACATTCGCCATTACGATATTCCGAGGATATCCCTCGTATCGTTAGTCGTCAATTTAAATCAAGAATCTTTAAACACCACTCGCTACTTTTACAGCAAATATCACTACGTCACTTAAAATCCTTATCTCATATGTATTTTATCCTGCATATACATAGCGATCACTTTCTCTCGCTTCATACTTAAATATTACGTAAGTACCCTTTCTATTATTACGAATTCGGTTTGCAAGCGTATGCCGAATTTACAAATGTCTTCGCGTCCTACAACAAATACCGTTCAATGCAGTAAAGGATTTGCAAGATTCTGGCGTACAAGGAATTTTCCCTCGCTCCCTCCTTCGCCTATTTCCGCGGCGCGCTCTTCTTATACTTCGTGCACTTTCTCTTAAAAGGTTTCACGGGCTTTTCCTTGCGCTCATCGGCCTCTCTACCCTTTATTTTGTTAGCCTTGCTCTCCAGGTCGCCACTGACGGACCTCGTCGCCTTACTTCCCACCAACAGACCAACGGTCTTCCTCGGCGATCTGCTTCTGCTTCTGCTTTTGACGCGCTTCTTCCTCTTCTTTCTCTTCTTCTTCCGATCCATGTTGGCGATTATCGCCTCTGTATCCGCGGACACCTTTATCTTCGGCTGCTGGGACGTTATGGTTACCCTTATGAAGGAATCGTAGAGGACGTCGCCGCAAAATTCGCCGAAGCAATACTCCTCGCCGCAATCGGCACAGACCTTGACGCTGCTCTCTATTATGCCCGCCCGATTTTTGCATCGTCTGATGGGAGTCACGGAGTTACGCCGCTCCTTGGCGATCGTCTTCGCCTCCAGCTTGCCCATTTCCACCTACGCGGGAAGGAATTATTATGTTAGCCCATTAACGCGTTCAGCAAGGCCTGACACAGCATCGATCAAGCCTGGCTGCTCTACTTTGACCCGCGTGACATCAATGAATGTCTCACCTCGTATATTCTATAATACTACCAACACAATTTGCTGTCCTTAGCAAAAAAAAATGTACACAATAGGTAGCATGAAGATCTAATATCTAAGTCTCGAGACTCGCGAAGGACTTAGCGCTAAATAATCCACTTGCTGTCCTTAGCAAAAAAAAAATGTATACAATAGGTAGTATAAAGATCTAATATCTAAGTCTCGAGACTCGTGAAGGACTTAGCGCTAAATAGTCCCGGGTGTGCGTACCAGTCTGGAAAACATCTCTTCGTCTTGCCGCTGCTTCGGCCTGATCGGAGTCAACATTCGCCAGTCTATGGCGACTTGTTGCAGCTCTCGCAAATTGAGGGCCCTCATGTCTGGCGGCACTGGATTGCCATAGCCCCATTCTCTGCCGATCGCTTTCAGTTCCTTCTTCGTCGCCTTCCAGGAAAATTCCTTGTCGCGCACCTTTGCATCTTCCCTCCTCACCTAGCAGTTTTACATACATGCACATATGCACATCGAAGATAAACGATTTATCCAAATGCAAATTACGATGTAGAAGGTGTAATAAAAGAATCGATTCAAGCCTGGCAACCTTTTCCGGTTTGATCTTAAACTCGGGGCAATTCTCGAGGAGACGACGAAATTCCTCCTGCGAGTTACAAGTTGCGTTACTCAAGTCCGGTAACAGGTTGGCATCCTTTTTATCGTCCTTCAGTAAATCGTCCAATTGGAATGCCATTATTTACATCTGCAATTCGAGAAATAGATTGAAACCTCCAGTGGTTTTCTACGAAGAAAACGTTAACGTCCTCCCTCCTCGCATTGCTGCGCTGCGCTCAATCTCACTTTCTAAGTAAACGAAAAAAGAAAAACGAAAAATATGCCGATGATGATAGCACGATCGCCTCGTCGGTTAGAAAATCTCCGATGCGGCAGGGGAGACTAAGCACCTCTCGGAATCCCACTCTATCTGCTTCATTAAGAGGCCCTGAAAACCAAGGCGATGACGTCGAGAGTCGTATCTTCGTCGATTCAAGGATACGTACGTTTCTCAAGGTGGACAATTTCGACAGGATTTCCTGTCCGCACCAGATATTGGAATTCTCGCTTTCGGGCTGTTGCGCGCGATCGGATTCGTTAAGGTGATCGCTATCTCGAGCTTTATCCTGCTGCGCGAGCTTGCTGTGCTCCAAATTGATCCTTCCGTTCTTGTCGATTCGCAGAGGTACGATCGAGTTGAGACTGTCCATGGAAAGATCAGCGTCGTAGCTTTCCAGCTTTATCTTCCTCCTGCCCACGTTTCGGGCCTTCGTTTTCATATTACTGAGCTTCCTCCTGTCCGGCGATGGCGACCTGCTCGAAAACGTGACCCTTATCGCGTATCGCAAGATGGGATAAAAAAAGCTTCGAAGAAATGCGAACAGACTTTTCGGCTCGTTGCTCTTTGCTCGAGCAAGCAAGGTTGAAGGGTGGAGGAGAAAGAAGAAGAAGGAGGATCCTTCTTACCTAGATCTTTCGTCACTGGATTCTACTTGCCGTCTTCGCAGGCGTAAGCGTCTTTGATAATGGGGATCCTTTTCGCTCTGCGTTCGATAACGCGTACCGGGCCTAAAGAGATCTAGGATCACTTCGAGTCTTTTTACGTCTGTTCTATCGAGCCACCGATGGATAAGCGAAATCCGATCGGTAGGTTGGTTCTGTTAGCGTTTACCTATTGGCGTTCCAGCGTGGTCTGGAATCCAGAGGAGCTCTGGGTTGGGATTTCGAGCGCGACAAGGACTTTATTCCGACCTCTTCCCCCGATCCACCATTTGTACCCCTTTAAGTCACATTTCCTCAGCGTTAAGGTGCGATAAATCGTAGAAGTTTGCGAAAGAAAGGAAAATCTTTAAGGTCTGATTAAATCAAATTCCAAAAGAAAATTATAAAGAAATGGTAAAAAGAAAGGTAAAATTCGCAAAGTAACTCAAAGAAGGAAGCAGGAAAGAATGTGAGATCCATCGAACAGACACACATAATGAAACGAACGGAATGTCACTTACTGTGAACTCTCTTTCTCTGACGAATTACAAACGTTCAACCAAAAAACCGTATACCTCAGAATGGAACTAAAGCGTAATTATCGCCCCTGTTTGCACGAAAAAAGAATAATGTCCTCTATAAAAATCCTCTTTCATACGTATAACTCGACGTATCGTGTTGCAACTCACTTTTCGATGTCCCTTCTGCTGGCGTTCGCCGTATCTTTGCTCTCCTTCATCGACGAATCCTTCATCGTGGACTCTTGCATTTTCTCCCTCAGATCCTGAAGATCGCTCTCTATATCCGTCTGCGTGCCGAAATCTCGGCCCAGGGCAGTTCTGTATTTGCTGGGCGTCAGTAATCTGTTCTCCACGATCGTCGAGGAGGCTTTCGAGTGGTGGTGGCTCGACACAATCGGACCAGCGATGTTCTGCATGAGCGCGTTGAAACCCACAGAGAGATTATTCGGAGTGCCCTCGAATTTTCTCGGGGTCACCACTAGGTTGACCAACTGCAGATTAGCCTTGTTCAGTATTTCCGCATCGTCCAGACGTCCACTCAGCACGATGGCCACGTCGTTGCTAATGGGCACTTGTACCGGTTTCACTTTGCTCCTCGTCTCCTCCGCTTTCTCCGCATTATCCAATTTCTCCCTTCGACCCTCAGAGCGATCCGTCCGCGCTCGACGATCCTCTTCCTCCTTCGACTCTGATTTGTCCTCGTAGATACGCGAGTCTTGCTCGGACCTTGCACTCGCACAATTATCATCCCTCTGCGCCTCGCTCGTCACTTTCGACTCGTAATTCGTCGAAACGTAATTCGAAACGTTCGTATCGATCTGCTCTCGTTTACGCCGGACTTTCTTCTCTTCCCTCGCCAAACGTTCCGCCGCCTCCAAGACCTCGCGCATCGTTTCGGCTTGCTTCAGCTTGGCCACTTCCTTCTCCCTCATTTGCTTCTGCTCCTCCTCGAATCTGCGATTGATCGGTTACAGGGGAAGTATTAAATGAGACAAGAATGTCGGACGCACCTTTCCCTCTCTCGATCCCTTTCGCGCTTGATCCTGTCCTCCTCGAGGCGTTCTTCCTTCAATCGCCTCTCCTTCTCCTCCCTCCTCTTTCTATCCTTCTCCTCGAGCTGCTGCTTGATGCTGTTCTGCAGCTCCAGAGCTTTCTGCCTCCTGGCCTCTCGTTCCTGAAGCACATCCGCGTCCACGGGAATATTCTGTCCACGCAAGTACGTCTTATTGGTGTCAGAGCCGGTGGAGCCCGTCGTCGAGCTATCGGGACTGCTCGCGCTGTCGTGATTGATGACCAGCACCTTGGACGAATTCCAAGTTTTTTTAAATATACGAGTGGAATGGGAGACATTAAAATAAATTCTGAGATACTGCGTGGAAAAGAATATAATCGATTAGGGAAATATTTTCTATGATCATTGGCGAGCATTATACATTTGTTTTATACGTGCTACTGTGCGTGGTCTCGTATACGGATATAATTGATAAGGAAAAGCCTGGAAATAAAATAGTGTTACGTGTTAAAAAAAAATGTACAGTGCCCTCGAATGATCGTCCGAAAGATTCTTATATTTTACATTGAGATATATAATTAATAGGATAGCTGTACTTGGCTAGAGTGACCGAGTCTTGAGAGCCAAGAAGGTGGTGGCGGATCTCCCCTTACAGTGTCCTGACCCCAGATACTACCCCACCTTGGCCTGTTGAGTTCGCCCATTCGCCCCTCGGATAATCTCCTCGATGGAGGCAATGAACTTTCGGGCGTCGCGTAGTATGGATTCGGCCAGCTCTTCTCTGCCATTTCTATTCCAGGTGGCTTGCAAACGGGCAACAATTCTTCGCGCGCGCAAACATATGCGTATTAATCACATTGCTCTCACGTTCATAAGAAATTATATGACCGATGAATAAACGATAAACAATTTTTGATCCATTATAATATTAATTGTACAACTTTGCGTCCGTCGTTTTTCTTAAAGAAAAAGAGGACGAAGGAAAAATGTCGATGAGTTCCACAATTTTTCAAAGAAATCACTGACCGATCTTTTGACCAGGAATAGTGTTAACCAGTTTCTTCGATAAAGCCTAGAATTTCGGGGAGAGTTGGCGGAAGCAAAGTTGCACGCTTAATGGATACAGAAGAATAGAAATAAATGAATAGAATGAGAAAGGTTCGTCGTACTTTGACCCGTTGGTAAGGGCGCGTCCATGGAGTCGCTGGCGTAACCAGAGGTTTCACCCTCGCGTTCCTCCCCAGGTGAACCGTAGTGATGCGCGGGTTCCTTTTGCAAATCCTGCAAATCGCAGGTACGTCGATCGCGTTGCTTCTGCGGTTTGTACGAATGATAAGGCAGGCCCTCTATGCTGAAGTTCCTCTGTTGATCCTGCGGGACGAAAGAGTCGTGCAGAAGTCGTACGAGTGGAAAGGAGGGCGGCTTCGCGTGACCGGGCCACGATTTTCTGCATTTCATGAACCTCGAAATTAAGTATTCCTTCGTGTATGAATACCATGCGCTATTACTGTGCCAGGTAGAGACGAGGACGACGGAGCGCAGATGGGTTTTATGTTAGCTTCGAGGATTTGCCGTGTCCTCTATTTGACCAAACGACTTAGATTCCTGGCGGATTGAATAATTCTTCCATTTCTATCGATATCGTACTTCTAACCTTCGTTTTCTCAATTTCCCAATATTATTTTCAATTTGTATTATTATTTATCAACCCTTTAATTCTATTATTTACTTGTACACGCATACAATGTATCAAAACTCAAGCACTTAACATAACTGAAGTATATTATATATCGTAACTTCGAATAATTCGTAGAGAATCGTACGTTGAAATTTATCAGCGATAAAGGCATTGCGTGATTTTTTTTTTATGGAAATGATCTTTTTTACGATGCTCCACGGTGATAGGGAGTAATCATCGCGAGGTAATTCATTATAGAAGAATTATTTAAGACCACGTTCCGCGTATACCGAAGTATATCCAAGCAAACCATATCTCGATCTTGGGGTGAACGTACTTTAATAACGCGATAAGAATCGATTTGCCAGACTGCCTTAGTTCTACATACCCCTCGTGAAAGTGAAACAATCGAGCGTGATTTTTTTTACACAAACGTGGAGCGAGTACGGGCTCTCCACTATTTTACACACTATCGCAGATTACTAAATATATAATAAGAAAGCTTTTTTCCTTACGATCAAGCTAATAAAGTTCGGTCCTTACTTTTAAAAACCACGTACCGCTGTGCTTTACACATTCGGATTTCCTCGAGAAGAGCGTCACTTTGATTTTTTACATAATTTTAAAAAATACACTTTGGCCCACGCACCTGACAGAAATATTGCTGCTGCTCCTTGTTGTAAATCGGCGGCAAGCTCGGACTTCTGCGCCTAACATGCGGCATTTCGCTTTTGTCGTGTAGATTGATCAAACTACCACCATTGTAATCGAGGCATTTGAGGCTCGTTGTACCATTTCCGGAACTGTCCGTTGCCAAACTCTTCAAGCTGATCGTGCTTCCGTAATGTCCGGCCGCACGGAAGGGTTGCGAGGATGCTTGCTTGTCCTTCGTGTCCGCCAAGGACATTCTTGTTCCGGTTGGATAGGTGCTATGTCACATGTTTCATTATGTATACAGCGGGTCGAGTGTTCAATTTGCAATTGGATCGATAATCGTACCGAGCAGTTTGGATGCATTCATTAAACGTTACTAACATAATGGGTCGTGTGCAAATGTTACGATAAAATAGGTCCGATGGTTCTGTCTCTTTTAATTTTTTTTTTTTCGATTATCGGGTCTGGGTATTGTATTTGGAATCAGAATAAATCTACGAGGGGTGCGAACGTTAGGATAACGTTGAGAAACACGAACGTGACGAAGGTTCGATAAAGTTGCGGAGTATTCGCAAAGTTCTTTGTTGAACACTCACCGGATAGTATTCCGGAGTGTATTACTTTGCTTTACGAGACCCCAACTTCCCCCGAGACGTGCCAGTTCTTCTACGATAGTTGAATAGAAAAATGATGTCATTCAAATATCGATCAAACTCGATCCTACATTAAAGTATGATAATATTATTAATAACGTGTCATTCTACGTAAAATATGTTCTCAATTTTTAGGCAAACTGTTAAGAAAATTAGATTAGGATACTTCGGTATAAAATGTGATACTATTGACTATTATACAAAATTCTTAAATTAAGCATTACTACCGTGAGTTTTAAATATTTTACGAAGACTTCCCGGTACACGTTATAGCCCAGCGCTGCACAGATTGATCTATACTACTTGTCGAATCATAAGCATTATACGAAACGGCCTACGTTAAAATCAAATATCTTCGCGTCGCAAAGATGAATTTGACGAAGTATCGTATTGCTCTCTGAGAACGTCTTAGGCGGTATTTTCAGGTATAAGATTAATCTGACACAACGTACCCCTCTCCTTTGCCCACTGGATCCTCTTCTGCTCCACCAACGAGGTTCTTCCTGCCATCCTTGACGCGTGTCGCGATATGCATTATCCGCGATAACGAAAGCGATGATTGTGAGGTGATCGACAAAATGAGGAAAAAATAATCTACGGCATGAAATCAAGGGGAAACTGAAAGATACGTCGTTTGTCTACCTACGAAACCTCGGGGCCGAAAATCGCCGCTGGTTGCCGGAGTTTTGGATCTACGGATCGGGAACTATCATCCGGAGCGCCTTGATCGCGAAGGAATAATGATCAATTCATTATTCATACTTCATTTAACACACGATCCAGCGAGTTCATAGCAGGTCGTGTCAATATTTGAGACTGCGGTAGGTCCGCAAGACCGGACCGGGTTTACCTGGCACGTACACACATGCCTATACGTTGCACGAAAGAAACACGCTGCCGCGATTCGATCGTGAAGTGCGTTTCCATAGGAACTATCGTGTATCGACCACGAGGTTTCCTTCGCACCCTTGTCAGGGTCGATAATATTGACCGGACTGATAGGATAAGGGATAATGACCTCCAGCTCGCCATTTGGCGGTCAGAGATCACACCTGCGTTCGTATCGCTGCTGAAGTTAAGTGCGCCAAGTCGATTTCTCTTGGAATACGAGGAAACGTTTCGAGTTGGCATAAATATGATCGATCCTTCTACGATGGCGATTATTAAAAATGGGTATCTGATTTTTATCGTTGTTTTTAAAATGAACAGGAAACGATGATCCTCAGCTCGATATATATCGAATTCGAATTTCCAAGTATTGAAAAGTACACGAATGAATGGTGATTTTCAGGCGCGATACTTTGGGCTGACCGAGGGATTTAGGTGACGATAGTGCAGCTGGAGAGTGGCGAAGAAAAAGAAGTAAACGAGGCTGCGATCGATGATTGTAGAATGCTGGTTATCAGATAGCGTCCGCGGCTTCCTGCAACTTTTAAAGCTCTAAGCGTCGCGGTAGAATATGTATGACCTAAATTGTAATTTTTGTGGCTCTTATCGTGTGTAAAATTTAGTATTCTTAAATTAATAGCGAAATATGAAATAAATATAATCCGATTTGAATCGACATATAATAAAAATCAGCGTCATAAACTGTGAAGTACCGAAGGGAGAAAAAAATTGGGAGAGGTACGAGGAAATGTATCGGGTATTTTAAAACAAGTTGATTATCCTACAATTGCTTTAAATTTATTTTTATATTTTCCGCGAATCTATTCTTCTACATAAAAGAAAAGGAATGACACATTGATGCGTATCTGAACGTCTCGTATGCTCGTTTCAAGACTTCTAATCTTCCGCGATCTGTGCTACTAGAATCCTCGAACAAACATTCGGAATTGATCAGCTGTTATTGTTATGCACCTACTACTCTGCAAAGTTTACATCAGGTCAACCATCTTCAGTGCATACGTCCTGTACGCCATAGTGAATGAAGCGTTTTAATCGCAGCCGGGATTGTTTGTTTTCCGACAAATCGCGGCTCTGTTATATGCGCCTCGCGCCCCAATAACTTAAAATGTCTTTGGACCAGACGGTGTGCGAAGGTAAAATTAGATATCAACAATGACAGGGATAGAATCGATGAGTTATGCGCAGTGTCGGTTATCAAAGTGATCGCGAATGGGGAAAATTGCAATGAAGCAGCACTTTCGAGGTTATGCCCTTTTGTTTAAACTTGTCTTTTTTTTCTACCAATTTTCAGACTTAAAGGCCTTTGAGAGGCGATTAACCGAGGTTATTGCCAGCTTGCAGCCGGCTACCCTGCGATGGAGAAGTACGTTTTTCTGTTTTTCTGTACGTGTTACGTTTGTAATACTCACTCTCTTCCTTAGAGTACATGCATTCGATTTACACGGTTACGAGGATAAACCGAATGAACCTGATATTTCTCTGAATCAATAGTCGTTGTTTTTATAATAAATGTACGTTAATATATTAGTCGACATAAGATTTTTAAAGATATATTCACAGATAAAAATATTCGCAGTAAGAATATTGTATTAAACAACTTGGACTCTGCTTGTACATGTATATGATATTAAATCTGGATACACTGTGTAGTACTATTTGTAGTGCTGCTGGGTTTCATCTCTGTTTGCACTGCTGTTGGTGCGTGGCATTGGTTGACGGATCCAAACACATCGGCTGTATCGTTTACGCAAAGCCTTTGTAATCATCCCTTTTTTACAATGGCTAGTATTATCCTAGGTAAGTGTAAAAGATATATCCGTGAAATAAACGGTTAATGCCCGATAGATTTTTGATCTTATGTATTAATCGGTATGATCCGTTGAATTTTGTATTCATTATCGGAATAATTATACGAAACTAAAATATAATGTTAATTAGAGTTTTTTACAGTGATATTATTTATGTTGGGCGTTCATAGACGCGTTATAGCACCAAGTATAATAACGCAAAGAGCGAGAAGTGTTCTTGGAGATTTCAACATGAGTTGTGACGATACTGGAAAACTTATTCTTAAACCTACAAGACCTCCGCATCCACACGAAACTTAAGAAAATATGCAGAACTGAAATTAATTTCTAAGGTGTTCAAATATACCTGAATTACTGCACAGGGTGTCCAAAAGGAATGTATGTACTCCATATATATACATATATATATTTTTGTAATAGTAAGATTTGGAATATTTATTTATTTAAATCGGGTAATAACAGAAATGTACCACAAGTAGTTGTCTTTGAAGGTTGTATGACTTGTATATAATTGAATATTATATTTTGTTGTTTTTTTTTCTCAAAAAATAGATTATACTTATATTATTATATACATTTGTTTTGAACACTCAAATATTAAATTGTGTGGTAAAAATGTCTACCAAAGTGATAAATTTTTGCGACGTGTCTTCAATACAACATTCGTTTGATTTTTACCATGTGCAGTGAAGAGACAATAGCCCAAAATGAAATTTGTTCAGCAAGACTTGTAAATATATCAACGCCATTATATAATACTTTGAATCATGGAATTGATATACCTGACTTCATGACGCATGAGAGATATTATGACACAATCCCTTGTTTATAGTAATTCTCTATATATTGTTACACAAAAAGAATTAAAGTTCTGATGTTAGTATATCTAACAAGTTTTTCATGACCTATTTAAGGCAAAGGCTGTTAAACACTTGCCAATAGTATATATTCAATTGTACTTTTATATAACATGTATATTTTGACATCACGTTACTTCTTATCCAAACAAATCTTAATTAAATCGCATCTAGAATTATGTTCTGCATTGGCATTTTTATATAAAAAAATATTATAACCGGTCGAAACTTCCTAATCACAAGGTATGAAATATGTAAAGTGTCATTAACTTAACTAAAGGCTAAAGCTAAAATAAAATAGTTAGCGTCATTCTGTAAAATAAATGCTTACAGATAAAATCAATAGTTATGTTAACACTTATATCTATTTCTGTATATATTAGATTATTCATAATATATTTTTTATGTACAAAATGTGCATTTATTTCTCCTATATTGACGATTTAAGGTTTGATAACTGAAGGAATACTCTGTAAAATTTGGTAAGATCATGCTGATATTTAAAGTAATATGTAATATATTACAACCCTTTTTAGACTCCATTGAGTAATACATATTATCCGTAATGAAGAAGAACAATATAAGAAAGCATTAAATTCATAACGATCAAAACATTTATTCATATTAATATTCTGCATATTATTACAATTTTCGCAATGCACAATCTCGCAATTTGTTTCTTAAAATAAGACATATACAATATTATATTTGTATGCAGACCGGTATGTAACCAAAATTAGCTGAATGCAGTATAATAGTTTAGGAAGTTGTTCTCAGTCCCAAAATAATCTTAACTACATTATATAATATATACAAGGGATCATCACCCAATGTTATAAGTGCAACACTCTAAACATTGCCAGTGAACAATAATCGAACAACTAAAATATGTAGTACTCAAATATGTTTGCTTGCACAATTTATAGTGCACCACATTTTGTTACACTTCATAGGTGTATATGTGTACATAGCTTACTTGTTTCTGGTCTAGCAAAAGTCTTTGTATATTAGACTTTAGATCATGTTGGCTTAACATTACATTTTGAAATTAGTTTTAGATCATCTGATATTTCCAGGTAATTATATGTTTGCCAGCATTTTTGTATACGTCGTTTATATGAATAGAAGAATTTTGTAACTGATGATACAGATCCATTGATTTAGTACAAAATGAAAATGTACTAATTCTGTTGAATATTTTGAGTTCCGCACATATTTCATATAAAGCAAAGCTGGAACTTTCTGAGTTTTATTACTACTGTATATCAGAATATTTTTATAATAGTCCATTCATATATAAAAATCAATTTATTACATGCTTGAGCAAATTTATACTTTTTCCTTTCATTTATAAGAAAAGCAAGCCTGGCACGTTTTACAAATAGTACAAAACTGAGATTTACCACAATATTTCTCAACTATGTTCCGCAATTAAGTATATGCAATTATTTCTATGGATTATTTAATAAATACAAAATTGCTTATTACAATATCCGTTTATGAAAACTTGCATTATTGTTGTTAAAGGTATAAATGTCCTGCGTAACTAGACAGGATTTTTAATCAAAACTATCAGTATTTCTCTGTTTTGCACTTTGTAGTTGAATGCAAGGATGTTTAACAATATTTAATGAATTAAATATTAAAAAGTAGAAATTTATCATACATGATATATTTGATCACGACAACCAAGCTATCATAGCATGGTTATGTATTCAGCTATGCATGGAACTCAAAAAGAACTCAAAGGTCATGCTCTATTAATCATGCACTAGTGCATAGAAAATAAGTCACCAGCTGAAGGTAGTGGTGCCAGACCACCTGTGACATCGGGTAGCTGTGTCAAATCTGGAAGATTGGAGATATGAGATTTCACCTCTGATCGCACAGCACAGACTTTCTTCAGCTTTTCCTTATAGTCCTGAAATAATAAATCTATTGGTACCTGTATCTCAACTCGACGACCAAATAAAAAATTAACGTTTGCATATGTTGTAATTCCCTCTGTTGTACAGTGATTCTGTAGTATAACAATATAATGCAAACTGTAATCGTACTTCTAAAGTTGTTTGTGCTTGTTGTAATAATTGTCTTTGCGCCAAAGTGTAATCTCTAAGCATTGTTAATAATCTTCTTCTATCCTCCATCTCAGCCTGCAATCGTCCATTGTAATCTGCCAAGAGAGCGGCAGCTTCATTGACGGCAACACTCAACTGATCGGCAGCTGCCCTATCTGCAAGATTGGCCAGAAGCGAAACTTCTGAGACTTCTGGCGGTAAAGATGCAATGCGTTCCCTAACGCCAGCATCCGAAGATGCCGTATTTTCCAGATCCTGTAACGAAGAAGGCTACGTTATAGTATCGCCTTCAAAGCTTTACATGAAATAGTTTTGACATGTGGATTTAAGCTTGTACATTCGTAATGGTATAACGTATGTAAAGAAAGATTTTATAAACTTTCACCAGAGGCTACAACACCAGTCCACCAAACGTAGTAGTTATTAAAGGAGCGATACAAATTCATTCATAACATCAGTATGGTGTAAAATAAATATTGCCCCACCATACAATTTAACTGGTATAATAATCATTCGATTTTTAATCAAGTCGGAAATTAATGCATCATGAAAGAAATCAGGATATAAACTAATAATTATAAATTGAACCAAATCATTTTTGGGGGTGGATGCAGCAAATTGTAAATATGCTTGCCAGTATGCCTCATGGATTCAACATGTATTTTTCTATGAGTAAGACAGTTTATTGCTAACGATACATATTCCTTATGATTGTTCTGTGTATAAGCGGTATTAACCATTAAAGCTTTGATGAGCTCCTCTGTTTCTGGTGGATCACCGGCTGGTGTGCGAGGACTTAATGTTACATGAAGTTCTTTGGTACCGTCTACTTCAATCTCAGTCTCTGACTTTTTTCTCTCCTTTTTTTCCTTCTGCGAATGTAATAAATCAATAAACAAGTGAGTTAATATTGTACTGCAAATGCATATAAATAAAATTGTATTAAAAACATCCTTACCTTTTCAACATCGTTTTTGAGTTTCTTCTTTGGCGGTGGCGTTCCTGGATCCTTTACACTGTCTGTAAAAGCTGCCTTAAATTCAGAAATCTGTGCTTTGTCATAAACTCCTCTCTCTTCCCATATTTGAAGTAGCCTGTTCAACCTTTCTCGTGTTTTCTCATCAAATCCTTTCATATGTTCAAACGCTTTTGGCAATACAGTTTCAAATTCTTTGCCAAACTCGGGGCCTTTCTTTTTACTATTCTGGATAACATCATTTGCCAGATACATAAACATTAATTTGCGATTATCTTTTACTGAAAAAACATAGATTGTATATGAAAATAAAATACGGAAAGATGAAGAAAATTAAATTAACAACAAAACACAATGGTATGCATTAAAAAACTCAATATAACGCTCTTCACTAAATGGCATAAAAAACGAAGGTAAACCACATATTCAATTCGTCTAAATCTGAATAATTTCGATATCTATACACATTCGTGTTACGCAAAAATCACTTTCATTATTAATTTACTATTTTTATACTCTTAATATAAAGTTGAGCATTATCAAAGCTTACAATGCGATCTTTCTACAGAGCCAATTGGCCTCAGATAAGAGCAACGTGTCGCGTTAGAATTTCGAACGGGAAAAATTTTGCGTTAGCCCAAAACATATGCGGCATACGGAACCCAATGCAAAATAGTAACAGGATATATATAATTCTGCGGATGACACGAATGTTAAAGAAACGTGTGCGAAATTACGCAGCGACGGAGCGATGTGGAATATAACCTCAAAACTGATCGACGAACGATATTTCGCGGTTGCCACCTTCGCAAATAATCCCTGACAACCATTTCTATCGAAGCACCGGGCGTGCAATAGCGAAAATGCAAAACGAATCTGACGGAATACTATACTTACGACGATCGCCACGTACCTTTGCACATCTCTTTGAACCAGACTTTCACGATGGTCGGATGGTGTTTTCTATGATGAATTAACCAGAGAGAGAGTGTCTGAATACTTTGCTGAGATGGATTCAGGTCCATCAGCCTCTTCACCAGCGCACTTTCCGTAAACCCTGTCATTTTCAATCTGATGCACCGTTTGATCAGCGGGCGATATATCAAAACACTCCTACTTCAACTTGCGGCCCGCACGAATGCACGGCTCAACAGCTGAAATACAAACACGAACGATGAAGGAACCTTGCACTCTACCGCACACGGTTTCTCGGTTATTCGACCACCTTGCACCATCTCCTGGCAATCTATCCAAGTGCAATCCCACGATCGAGATACCTTTAAAGCCGATAATCGAGGTTACTGCAAAATTTCCTCTTTTCTTACGAAAACCACTCGGCAGCATTCGATTAATATTCATAGTTATATTCAAAAGTAAAAACGAAAGGTTAATACATACGCAACCTCGGACAAATTAGTATTGTATAACGAGTACGGCAATTCCTTCATCTTCGTCACAAACCATTCAGCCAAGGTCCATTTGCATTCGTGGTCGCATTTGAAAGTAAAATTGGACGAGAAATATGCACGCAATACGCGTAATTTAGGATCGCAGACCGAGAGGTGGTTTTATCATCGAGCGCGAGACGGACCGAATGACGCATTCCTGCCCGAAGTTTCGACGATTCGAGGCGATGCTTATCGAGAAACCTGAAAATACCCTATTATTCTGGTGGATCGTTACCAAAGGGGGGTGCATCGAACGAGAATCGGTAGGTCGTCTTTGTGAAGCCTCCTTCTCTCGGCCGTGCACCACCAGCCGCAGCGGTAACTGCGCATTCAGTACGGCACGTTGCTGGATAGAGCGCAGCAGCGATTCCCAGGGATCAGTGCGTCGTCAGCATCCGAGGGGCTAAGGGGGGCTGAAAGCAGGGAGTATGTGTCGGTGATTCGGTGCTGTTCCTCCTCCGTAGCTGCCAATCTGTATTTCGTGTTTGGTCGCGCGTGAGGTTCGGCCGCAGTGATCCTCGAGCGAGGCACATCGTAATGGCCGCGACCTGACTCGGGTGGCGTGCATGCGAGCTATCGTGTTCGCTTCGCCAGAAGGAGAAAGAGCGAGAGAGAGAGGCGGAAGGGAGGGAGGGCGAGAGCAAGAGGGCGAGGGAGATAGAGGCAGAGAGAGGGAGACGAGGAGATACAGGGAGGAGGAGGTGGAGCAGGACGACAACGAGAAACGACGGAGCTTAGGGTTGCGAGATTTTGGTGTGTGTCGCGAGTGCGCGTGGGTGGACGAGGCGTGTGCACACGGCAAGAGTCCCGAGGACGACGAGCCATGAGCGACGACAGGAATGAGGAGGATCCGATAATGGACCTCTGGTACAGCAATTGGGAGCAACAGTGCGTCGAGGCGCTCGAGGCCGAGCCCGATTACGAGAGTCAGCTGCACAACGAGAAGGAGCTTTATTCCCAGCAGATGTGGACGAGCTTCCAGACGACGGCGTCGGCCATCGCCCAGCTGTACAAAGGCGAGCGACCGTCCGACGATAATAACGTCCACTCCCGTTTCCCCGAGCGAGAGAGCCTCCGGTCTCGATGGTTGGACGAGGATCACGAGCAGCGAGACCAACGGCCCGTACTCTCGTAGTTACCATTTTGCGTGACAACCATTTTGTGCTACGCGCGAGAGAGGATAACGCCACTATTCTCGCTTCTCGTTTCCCTTTCGATCCCCCTAATCGCCGAGCATGAGTATCGATCTGATCGCGTAACCAGTTCCCTACGGGTTTCCTCTTTTCCAGATCGTACGCAGGGTGTCTCGCTGTGGCTACCCTTCCAGACCGCCGCAGGTACCGTCACGTCGTTGTACAAAGGTGCGTGCACTTCCTCGGCTGTCATTGTCAACAATGCCGAGGGAGATAAGCTTTCTTCCCCCCTCCTCCTTTCGTTCACGTCCTTTCTCCGTCCGTCTTGCTTCCCCTCCCTTGCCTTCCCCCCCTCGGCCCTTTCTGCAAGTCGTAGCTGCCTCCTATACGCACTTTCGAAGTGTCGTACGTGTGCGTGCCAGTCCGTGCCTTTTGCAACAGCTGACCACCAGCCTCGAAGGTCAGCTGTCGTGCCATCGTAATTTCTTCCTGATTCGCCGTCGAAGATCGTGCAAAAGGTGTCGCATCTCCAGAATAGTGTGCTCTGTCAAAAAGTATTGGGGATTGCTCTGTCCCTTGGAGAGGGGATGAGTTGTTGTTTGTTGATAGTGCGTTGCAAATTGCTCAGCTGCGTTGGAGTGTTTGTGTTCGGAGATGAAACCGTCACGTGGATTTGCTTTCGAATTTGGTCAGATCGCCGTCGTGTTGTACTTTGAAATTGAAATAACCGTGGCGATTGTTTGAAGAGGTGACCGGGTTAAATGGCAGTTGATATACAAAAGTTTGGTTGGTGTAATGGAAAGAATGGTTGGCGATGGACTCTGCGAGATTTGACCGTCGATGCGGTGATCTTGAGTGTTTCTTTAATTATTTATCGAAAGTCGGAGATTCCTAGTTGTATTCGTTTAATCTTTTGCTCTGTTATTCTTTAGGTGTGTTTTAAGTTCTTTTCGTGTAGCGGTCATTCCTTATATAATGTGTAAAAGCATTTTATTTTTGTTTCTATTGTGATATATTAAATGCAAGCTTTAGTTGCGAGATTTATTTATTTTTTTTTTTAGATACGTTGGTAATTAAAATTTGCTAGCCTATCAAAACTTCAACGATTAGCTTGATCGTCCTGCTTTAGAAAATGTTCATTATGCTCTGTACTATATAATATTCAGCAGAGTGTGAATTTTTAACAGATTCTGTGGACAGTATGCGCCGATGCAGTGACTTAGGTATAGAAATGGGACGACAAAAGCGTAGTAAAGAAATTATGAATTGGGCAAGGAAAAAGCGGCGTATGATTCGTAGGGAAGACCTTTTAGCGTATCTCGCCGGAAAACCACCTCCACCTCGTCCACATTCACACAGGTACGTCTTTGGTACTATCTAATTTTTTAACCATTAACAATGTATCTTTAGTTTTACAAAATTACCTTGCTATTAAAATTTTTTTAGAAGATAAATAACAGCTATATAGAAACTTATTAACGATAACATATACACGCGTATTTATCGCTATGCGCAATGCCAATAGACGACTAAAATGCTATGTATATTTATCAAATGCACGGCGAATTATGTTACAGGAGTTCGCCTAAGCCACGCATGATGGTTTGTGGGTCGCCTCCTTCGCAAAGCCCTACGCCAAGTATGGTCGTTGCGCCGACACCAACACCTGGTAATGATCCCGATCCAGAGTTACACACATTTAGAGAAGCTATTGCTCTGTCTGGTAAGAGAGCAATTCACAGTGCATAACGAACTTTATATTACACTCATCGTCTTTAATACTCAACGTAGTGCTAGTCAGAATCCGATACCCAGATTTTCTTAACTCAAAAGGGGCGTTACTGTCACAATACACACTATTTTTAGCGCAACGTATTTATTCGATAAGAGAGCGCTGTTCGTCCGTGCGGATGATTTTAATCTCTTCCATGTATTGTGCAGGTTCACCAATGTCTCGGCGTACTGGAAGGCAAGCCGAATTGTCGGCTTTCATTAGTAGCGAGTTTGCTCGACATCACAAGCGGCCTGCTTCGCACGATGTGGATATGGGATCACCCACGCACAAACGTTCGCGTTTCATGTAACGGCGCGCGACGTGTAAAGTAGCCTCACTCCCTTGTTCCCTATTAATTAATCAATTGATCAATTAATTATTAACGATTCAGCTCCCCTACACGATTCGCGATTAGACGTAATCATTTCAGGATGGTGGCAGCGATCAGAGCTGCCGCCTAAGCACGTTCGTCTGTTTCAAGTGACCTTTTGCCATACTCCAGAGAACTGCTGTCCATTCAAAGACGCCGGATCTCTTTTCATCCTACGACTTAGAGCTAAAATTATGGGTTTCACAGGGGTCGAAATTGTTCGTAAGAGCATTATTCGGCGATCTTGTACGTTTCGAAATAAGTTATTTGGTTACACAAAGTATTGAGATAACACGAACGTGCTTCAATACTGTTTAAAGTGCCGATACAGAGTGGATAACGTTGTTTTCTGTACAGGAGTCTGTATACGAGACTATCAGTTTGAACTTTTTTCAGTCAGTTTGTGGGTTTTTTTTTCTTCTTTTTTTTTTTTTCAACGAACCAAGAGTATGATGCTTGCCAGATGTATGTGACGTCGTGTACAAAGCTGCAACGCACTTTTACACATTTATCGGTGTGTATATCAAAATCGGCAGCTAGTACGTCGTGATATTCCTTGATCGCGGTCTGGTCTACATTAACATGTTCAAATGGGATGTTCAGCGCGTGACGAAACCACAATTTGATATTTTGTAGCGGTTTAAATATTCGAAGAATGTAATTTTACACGTAAGGGGACAGGGAGAGGATGATTGTAGAATATTCTTTCATAATCCAAAGGATCGCTTAGCCCTCTGATTATAATATTGTTATGATTATTACGTGATTATAGATAATTGATATTTGGACGCTTTTATCAATAAGAAGATCATTTTATATTGTTCTGTTGGCGATAGATAGGAATGAAAGAATGGAACGGGAAGGAGTAGAGGCGTAGGCAACGAAATTGTGATGCGAAATTGTTTAATTTCCTTAGTGCCGGTAAAATCTGTTGATTAGCCACGAACAAGGGATCTACATTTTTTTTTTCTGTTGTACGACTTTCATATGTAGAACGAGTTTAAAACCTTTTTTGGATAATATATTTAATTGTTTATGTAATCCTATCGTATGTAATTCTTCGTCTATTTCGTATTTTCGTATAAGCTTTAATCTTTTCGATGCGATCCCTTGGAAGGAATTGAGACGATTTACAATCTGTTCGGGTTCGCTTTGCGTGTCATGGCGCCCGCGCCAAAGTAAATCTCACACAATAAAAGGACGAGTTTGAAAGTCAGGTCGGAAAGAGGCGTTAAAGATATGTTCACGTCTCATTCTTTCCATATGTGTCGGGTGCTCATGACTACCGATAAATTTCTTAGGTAGACCTCACGTAGTTATGGAAGTTAAGCGACTTAGGGTAAGCCATGCTTATATTAAACAGAAACGAAGGGTGAAGTTGCGGACGGTGAAGAGGACGCGTAGGAAGTCTCCTCTGGTCTCCACGTATCCGACGTCAATTGGGTAACGGTCAAAGACGTGCAGGAAGTAGCGTTAAATTGGGGGAGTATTTTTGTTGGCATACACGATGGAAGTAGAGGGCAGCGGCTGAAGACTTTAAAGGCTCACGCCTCGGACGGAGGAGCGTATTCGAGATCGTGCATCGCGAGAGGAACCGCTTTCCCTAGGGTGCCCTTCGAGCGGACTAAACAACTTCTCGGTCTTACGTCGTAGTTTTTATGGGAAGCGCGCGACAGCCCTGTGCAATTATATACGTATGCATATGTATCGATGCATCATCCATGTATGTACATATAATGTATATATATAATTGCATAATTTTATAAAGAAGCATTATGTTTAAAGACTTGTACCGGCGTCGGTCGCCACTCCGTTGTAAGGTCGTTGTAATTGTACATTGTTTCCAGGCGGTACGCCTCGTGCGGCTTCTATCTGAATTTCGAAGACGATCGATCGCGGGAGGTTCGAGGGGCGCCTTTCGCTCGCCGATTAACTCCTCGAATAATAATATCGAACCCTTCGCACCTGCGCCCCGCACTCCTCCGTTTTTGGTTCTTCGAAAGTCACTTCGAAGCGTGCTCGTTTTCCGCTTGTTTCTTTTCTCTCCTCGACATTGTTTGAGCACCGTTCCGGAAACGAGCGATTGTTGTTCAGTTGTAAATATAGCGTACGCTAATAATGATAACGATAAACGATAGCCCTAGGGGTATTGCTAATATTATTATCACTATTAATATTGACTACTATGCGATAGCTTTAATAATAATATTTATCGTACGATCGGCAGTTAATAAAACTTCAAGGACTCCACGCTTGACTCCACTTTCCTGATCAGTTTCGCGAGGGTAGGGTTGCGTTCTTGGAGGTTCCAAGGGAACCGAACGAAGCACCCTTCGGTGAGGACCTTTATACGCGTGAGAGAATCATTTTCTCCTACCTCCTACGGTTCAAACTTGTCCAAAAGTATTTCCAATTCCGTTATTACGAGTAGTCGCGATCCAGCGAATTTATACGCTTACTTTGCCCCTCGAGTACATTTTCTACGCCGATCGATTTGACCATAAATGCGTCTCGTATAAAGGTAACTCTGTCAAAAGATGCTAGCGGAGAGGAACAAAGAAGATGCCATATTTAGGTGTATTTTACGGATAAGAAACACACACACACACACAGACAGACACGTACACACAGAAGCCAGCGTGGTAACGTTGTGGCATTTTGTACAGAAGCTCACTATTCGTCTTCGTTTTTCTTTTCCAAGTCAGGGGACGTTTCTGCATGACGAACAAGCCGTTTTCGCTCGTACGATAGCTCGGCCCGATCGAGAAGTGCCACCTGTTGTTGACATTTTCCTATTTTGCGCAAGCCAAGGAATATCTTGCCGTACGATACCTCGAGGTCAGCGCAAAAGAATTTTCCCACGTGCACGGAGAGCTTTCCCTTTCTCATGGAGAGTTATCTCGTTGGAAATCCACTCGACTCTATCCCATACCTTCCGGAATCAAGTATCTCTATCCGAATTAATACCAATGCGATCCACGAGCTGCCCTTTCCCCCGATTCAATCAGCTTGGACAAACTTATTCAGCGTCACGTTTCCTTCGAACACTAATTCGGCGCTCTATATGTATTCTATATGTATATATAGAGTATAAGTGAATACGGTATATACGTAATGTCCTGTATACGTACGTATGTGCGTACATACCTGCATATATGCACGCATAAATAGATACATACGCATGCATATATATATATGTGTGCGATCACACCTGATATACAGAGAAATAGAGTCGATGGAAGGTTCCTAACAAAATGACTTTAACTTTGTTAGAAACCGATGGTCCCCGATTTTCGAGGTCCAGTTGTTTCAAACGGGCAATCGCTCCTGGATAAAATTGTTCGTGACGCAGCAAACGGCCGCTGTGCATTCGAGTAGGATAGAAACGTACGCGAAGTCTCTGCAACATCACTCGTGTATCATATTCTCCTCTTTGAAGTAGCCACGGATGAGGCGGGGTGCGCGCATCGCGAGCACACGGCACCGAAAAGTTTTCTACGAGCATTTTCCTTTCTCCATTCTAATGCACATTATCGCAACGTGCTGGTGCACCCCTGCGGCAGGTGTGCGCCGTTGCATTGTAAATGCACCGGGGGACACGGGCGGGCCGTGGTCGCTTCCGATTTGCGGCGAGGCGAGAAATGGTGCTGTTATTTTTTTGCGAACATAAAAAGCTTGTATATTTTTGCGTCTCTTGTTTGTAAGATAATCATTTACAAATAAATCACGAGGAAAAGTAATGGCTTGGTAATTAATGTTCGCCCTACCGATCGACTACTTACGTACTCTTACGATAAGTCGGCTCCCCCGTGGTCTTCGATCTGGGCGAAGGAAACTCGAGATCATCTTCGAGATCGTCCCCCTCTTCTCGTGTATAATCTTCTCGAATGATATCGAATAGCCGCCCTTTCCGCGATGCGCTCCTGATCGAACGAAAAACGCAGCACCGCGAATGGCTTAGACCAGCGGCATATTTACATGCTTTATTTTCTACGTTTAGTTTGTACAGTTTGGATAGATGCGTTAGGCACTGTCAAATGTCCGCTCCTCCACGTCTCCTCTTACCACCGTGGCTTGTACAAATAATCGTTGCACGCGTTACGCTTTCCATACGTCGAATACAAGTATAGTCGTACATAAGGGTTATCGATCTCCGTGCACCTTTGTACCGGCGTACGTATTTACATTTAAGGTGTATTAATGAAGCGCATTCTTTTGATATAAGGCACCGTATATAATACAACAATGAGGCCTAATTGAGGCCTCGCGCTACGAGCCGATGTGACTTCGACTCACTTTCCGTTTATTGTATGAAAGGCTCTTCCGTATTTATGGCAATAATTAAAACCACTTGCATGAAAGTCGATGGAAATCATTCACGATGGAAAAAAGAGAGAAGCCGCGAGATTTCAAGTTATACGTATCTTAAGATCATCGCTCTCCTCGTATTTCTTCAAAACCTCCGCTGGAAATCGTCAAAAACCACGTATCATTTTTTCTCTCTAAGCATTCAACAACGCGGAAATAATCATTTTCATGAGCCTTCTCAAAAATATAATCCACTCATCGGCAAAACTCTCTTAATCATAGAAAGTACCTTCCTAGCAATGATTTCGATCAATTTTCCAAGCACGTTTCCAACGTATATACACTTTAGGCGCGCAGCACGCGAGCCTCACAATCTGCTGTCCTTTATGACGTTCCCCGTGGCGTCGAGTGCCCTTCTTCTGTTCGCTATCGCGTTCGTCAGTTTCCTCCTGGGGCCCAGAGGAAGCTTCAGGGCCGCGATGTCCGCGTCCGTCAGCAGCATCAGGGCCTCCAGATCGATCTGCTCCGACTCCAGGATCGGATGGATCGCGGATAGATTGTTGGCGACCAGGAATCTTTGCAGGGGAGTCCACTCCTCGTCGGTCTCGTCTTCCTCTGCAACGACAGCTTGTGTACGGACACGTATACTCGAGGATGAGGCGGAAGTTCCGGTCGAACTGTCAAAATCGTATTATAGATTTACCCGAAAGCAGCTCGTCGTCCCACATACTTTGCCTCCGCGCCAAGCTACCCGCGCTTCCTATGCTGATCTCCTCGTTGTACCCGTTCGAGCTCATCCTATGGCCGTTGATGGATCCGTTTACGGGATCGTTTGCGCAGGAATTCCCATTCAATTGTGGCGCGTGTATTTGCGTCGCTGGTAGAGCGTCGAGGGTGTTTGGCACCTGTGCGGATTAATCCGTTCCCCGTTTTGAGCGATAAACACAGAGAGAGAGATGGATAGAGAACTAAAGGTGTACCCAAGGGAGAATAAAATGGGTGTTACTATCGTCGCAAGCGTGAAATTTCGAAGAGAATTTGAAGTTCTGGACGAAACATAGGATGGGAGAACTTTTGATAGGGATCGTCGAACTTGGAATATATTGATATCTAATTAATTGCTAGCAAGGACAGGTGTTTAGATGTATATGTAATTCTGAGCGAGTAGACTGTCGGGAGCAATATATCTCGTTAAATATATCGAATGAAAGGTATTCGGTAGTCGATATTTCCGCGGAGATCCAATCTGCGTAATAAATAGGAAATTGTTTTTCGAGCATCCACGGCGACTCGCAATTCCTATTCGCGAGGGGGAAAAAGGTTTGCACCATTACTGGAAAGAGGTGTTCTTCTTCGGGACATAAGAACGCCTCCGTAATACTCGGTAGATCGTACTGATTTCTAGGAGGTAAATTATTACTCCTGGCAGTGGCCGTGCGGAACGTTTACACTTACCGCCTTATGCGGCATCGTTACATCCATTCTCGACTGTCGCGATGCTAGAGTTATCGCGAGGATAGTGACGCGAACCTGTTTCTTTCCATCCTCGCCCACTCGTTACGATCTAAGTATCGTCGCAGCTTTGTCATCCGTGCATTTCGAATTAATAGAACTCGCGTCTTACCTCGGTGTCGTTCTTCCAGTAATAATCATGGTTTAAATGAAAATAGATGCCGTGGATTGGACGGCAGTGAAAAAATATAATAATCACGGTTTATGCGGAGATGGTTCCGAAATTATTCGTACGTGATGCCATCACGCGGCTTCCTCTCATTGGAACGATCGTGGAAATAGCCACTTACCGCTCTTCTGAAGGCCACTGAGCCGAAGCCAGGGCGATTGAAGATGCTCGCTGGTTCCTGGAGGAAAACCGCATCCCTCATCGCATTCATACTCTCCGTTTCTTCCGCCTCTTCCTCCTCGTGGAACGTCCGGTCGCCTAGAAGATCCGGTGTACTCTGTGCCTTGCTCAGGGTACCCCAAACGTCCGAGATCTTCCCCCTTTTTCCCAATTGTTGAGCGTGAGTTTCGTACGTCCCGACGTACATCACTTCCGAATCCCTGCGAAGACCGGTGAGGCTGCGGATCGACTTTCTTCCGTCAACTTCGATCTGTGACAAAGATGACTTGGTCGGATTCTCGATGATTATTTGTTAAATCATTGATTATCAAATAATTATTTTATTATGGTTTGAATGTGGAATAAATCGATAGGTGCATCGAGGGCAGAGTACATTTTTTCTTATGGACGTGGATTCGAAATAAAGGAAGAAACGAAGAAACGTGAATATTTAAACGCGGTCGAAATGAAATACGCTGCTCGAATGAAGCAAGATAAATAGATTTTACTGGAAGTTAAGAAATGGATATTAATTATATCGATACACGAGAGCATGTTTATTGGTATATATAAAAAAAAAAACTGTATAATGCTCGTCAAGGATCATTTCGAATATTTATCTTAATATAAAGAGGGCTGCAGGGAATTTTACCTCGATCACTTTGAAATCATCGACCGCCTTCCTCGCCAGAGCTTTCCGACAAACCGTACTGCCGTGCCTCTTTGTTGTTGTGCCGACAATATCGCTGAAAGTCGGCGAAGGCCTGATTCGATCTTTGAAGGTTAATATGCTGGGCTTGTGAGGTAGAATGCTGTTCTCATTCACCGTATCCAACTCAGACTTGATTCTATCTTTCATCAATTTCTTTTGCTCCTTTTGCGCCCTCAGCTCCGCCATCCTCTGCTTCTTCATATACTCCTTAAGTCTGTCCGTGAATTACAAGTTCGCTATAATCTTGCGCGCCTCGCTTGCACGATCGCAAAATTAAAATCTATCCACCGCTTCATCGCTGTACAGGCGTAAAACACTTGCGCTACTTCTGTGAAACACGACTTTGCGTACGCTTATAACGATGATATATTCTTGAAATCAGCGTTCTTCTAAATTGAGATAATTTGAAATTCTTTTTTATAGAGATAATTCGACTCTTTTTTTTTATTTTTATAGAGATATTCGAGATAATTCGATTCTTCTTTAAATCACCGCTCTTCTAAATTGAGACGATTATTAACGGAATATAGATCGATACCTCTTTTCGGCATCCTTCTCCGCCTTCTCTCGCTGCAGTCGACTCTTCTTACGATTATAAAGCTCTTGGTCGACTTGAGCCTGATCCAAGAATTGGAGAACCGTCTCCCTGCCGTTTATGGCCGCCAATTCTCTGGCGGAGTGTCTGTCAATGTCCAGCGACCAGATGTTGCAGCCGAATTTGACGAGAAACTTAACGCAGTAATCGTGGCCCCGGGCCGCAGCTAGGTGCAGAGCCGTATTCCCGAAATAGTCGGTTTTGTCCGGATCGCCCCTGCGACGAGAACCCTCCAAAATGAATGGCCCCTCGCCGGACTTTCCTGTCACGCGACGAACTGCGACCTCCGTAAATGGCATTTCCTCTATCCACGAACCGTATATTTTCATGCCGGAGAATTGACGTTTAATACGCGTAAAACAAGCTGTTACACTACAACGTTTGTCTATCGGAATATAAACAATTTACCAGCAAAGAATAATGGCGGGGAAGGAGGGAACGAATTGGTTGACGATTAGCTTAATTCACGTGATTTCTCATATCGACATCCTATGGTTAAAACCTTAAAATCCTGAGGTCTATATAGGGTACTCTTTTCAAGGCGTTCTGGAAATAAATAATTTCGTCCCGCGGGATCCATAAGGAGGATCCTGAGTATTAATACAAACGTGCCCAGTGCTGTCACTTCCTGTCACGCTATGACGCACGAGTGGAACAACCGTCCGGAAAGAACTACGCGTTATATCGTATTTCGATCGTTTGCAACCGCACCGAAGCCGATCGAACGACACCCGATCCCATTCAGAACGGGGCACGAGCGGTCTTCGGGCCTTTATTTCGACTCTTCACGGTCTATTGCGGCTGGTGCACTCGCACAATGAGCGTACATACGTTAAGAGAAATTTTCCGGGGGATAATTTGATATAGAACGCGAATATTGTTTAAATGCTCGGAATGTATGTGAATCAAACAAACGATACTGCTCGCAAAGTCCATTTGTTTAATCGATGTAAAGTGAGCTTCTAGGTGCATACCTAATTATGCCTTTAACCAAAAATCACATATATAACGAGCGGTATCTCTAAATTAATAGATCTTTATTTATATTTGTGTGGAGCATAAAATTATTTTTTTACTTTTACATTCAGATTAAATATTAATCTTGATCATGCATCCCTATATCCCTGCAATACCTTTCAGAATCAATACCATACAGTCCGTTGCTCGATTGAGACATCAAATTCTCCTTGTCCGACTCGGTTCGTCTCGTTTTACTGCAAGCGTCGAAAAAGTTGCGGTGCTATCGCAACGCCTACCCCAGAAGAAGTGCGGCTTACGTGCTTTACTTTACATCGGTTCTTCTGCGTCGAGTTTTACCGCCTTTCGTGGGAAAGGATCGTAAATATTTGCGCGGATTCTGTCTATATCGCTGGTGTAACTCGAAAAATACCACTAATTCACTTGGTCGCATCGCGTTCCATTCCGTTCCCCCCGTGTTTTGTTTCGTTCGTGTCCGATTGTTTTTCGTCGGCTGTCCGCTTGGCCGCAATTTCCGCCGGTGGGGCTAATAGCCACCAGATTATACCGTGTATTTCCGGTTGTACGCATCTGTCGTCGCCGGGGATGGACTCCCGCGAAATTTCATCTATGGTGAAATTTCCGAAAAAAAAAACATTGCCCCTATGGCGATCGAAAAAGAAACTAGCCTCCGTCGTTCGTTCGTGGCTTGGAACCTGGTTATTATGCTATCGTGCGAAATGAGCTGCCATCGTACGGATAGAACTAAAAAGAAGCGCCATGGTGTTTGCGGAATCTTCGTCGTTTTTCGCCCGAGGATTCCTCGGCGCGAATAAATCTGTGTTCTTCCTTTTCTATACCCTCGAAACGATCGTGCTCAGGAGGCACGACGGCCTCGCGCTTAATTTGTGCCTCGACTTTCAAGGTTAAGTGGGGAATTTCGAAATTCATCGATTACACCGAGTTTCTAACGTACAACGAAAGAGTTGCGCATCGATTTTAGTTTCCGCCACTGAAGTCGTTAACCATTTTTGCCTATGCCGGCGATTATAGTCGCTTGATAAATATGGTTATCGCGTACTGCTTTTATTATCACCGTATTTACGTGCGTTTGAAAATTCCATCTATTCGATACTCGATTGTCCTTCGTTCTAATATTTTTCCAGCGACTCAGGAATTTAGCGATAAATAATTTGATTAACCTTTTATAGTTATTATATTATTTATATTTTAATGAACCAATTAAACGATAAAGATGTTAAAGAAACTTAAAGTACCGTCTGTATCGTTCAAAAATCCAACTGTAAGAAATAAAAATCTCGTGCGTACGTCGATAAGTCTTAACAACGACGGGGCTGGCGTTAATCAATGTCGGAGGAAACGTATCGGATGGGGCTTTGTAAAATTTATTTCTGGCCGAGCGGAAAAATGCGTTTCAAAGGTTTCTTTCTCTTGTGTGGTTGCAAGTAAGTAGAGTAACGTCCATACCCTCTGGCGACGAGCAGTCTCAGGGCATCTATGTGGCCTTCAAAGGCTGCCCATAGTGTCGGGGTCATTCCACCTTCATCTCGCGCGTTACAATCCTTTCTGGTTGCTTCTTTCAGGATATCCAAGGCGCCGTCGCGTGCGGCCCTTTGAAAGACAAAAGGATCGTGTCCGTTAAAATCCACGGTGCCTCGATTCAATGCTAGACAAATGACAAGTACAATAGAAGTGACGATGAAAAAAAGTAAATCAAGAGCAGAAAAATACCTTTACCCCTTTAATGGCATAATATTTCAACGTTCCCCTACCGAAGGATCGAAAATTGAACGATCCACGATCGTGAAAAGATTCGATGTATCGCGTTAACGCCGGTATTTAACTTTCGACACGCCGTTGTAAAATTAGTAGTTCCATCGTGTGTAAATATTGCCTTCCCCGGCGTGTATCCATGTCTTAACACCTAATTACGAGCAATCCAGCAGCTGATAATCGCCCGCTTCTAATTACGAATTAAACCGCGCATCTCGAGCTGGGCTAATGCACTTTGTACACGTGATAGTTTTCTCCCTCGTTTGCAGGACTTCTCCGTTAATTGGTCTTTCTCTTATAAAAAAAACATCGGGCTATCGAATCTATACTGGTAACATTAGCACGGGCACAACGTAAGGGACGTTAATCAATTTTCCACTATCCTTATAAATATTATTAATTGGTGCCATAATCATTTGCTCTTACGTACTGAGAAATATAAATAATTCATAAGCGATTTACAAGGATCTGTCCGAAGAAATATTGGAGCGTTACCCGGATTTTATAATGTGTATCAATGACATTCCGGCTTTGCTGTTCTTCCGAATGTAAAGAGGAAGACGGCATCCGTATCGCTTTTTCTTCAAAATGCATTTACTACGGTTTCCGCGGCAAAGTGTTCGGTCACGGATTACACCATTTAGCATGGAAAACACGGTTAGCCGTACTTTCCCCGTTTTTCATTTTACATTAATTCCCCGTCGCTTTTAAACGACCGTACACTTTTACTCTCTTGGGAATCGCCACAAGTCGAAAGGCAATTACCCGCAGTTGTGTAATAAGCGGTCGATTACGTAGCGATTCAGGAACCTCGATAATGCGTCTATTATATCTCCGCGTCCACAACTATCTCGTGGGTTTTACGAATTCCTATATTGTAAATCTGCCGGGCTTCTTCGCAGAGGCGGTTGCGAGCATTCGCGAAAGAGCCTATCGGCACGTAGGGGCATTCCTCTCGCATAAATACCCGTTCTTCTCTCGCACATAGTTTCAGCGAAGGCGCCTTGGCCTGTGCAAAGATTACGTAATATCAATAACTCACGATTCTTTTATTCGAATTTATTAGGTTTAGCCAAATTTTAATTTTTCGTAATAACTTTTATCCAAAGTTTCTCGTTCGAAAGAACTCTTCGATTATTCGATACTTCAAAAGTGTGTTGGACAGAATTATCGCGATGTTTTTCGCCCGGATCTCGCGGCGAAGTGTTACGAATTTATTCGCCGTGCGTGTGCAACGAATCACCGCCGATGAATCGAGAGCGATCGAGCCCTAGAGGCGAATGTAAGCGGTGGAAAGAATTTGTTAGGGCAACCAGACAGTGTTCGCTATACGCATCGTATTTAACATGGAGAAACAAATCAACGACACTCGAGCTTTCGAGTCGGGTTTAAATGATGGAAAAATGGTTTAAAACAACGAGAAACTGGCGTGCTTTAAAGGCGTCACACGGATCGTTCAAATATCGAGTATTTCAGGCGCGTTGGAATTAGTTTTATCTAGGAGAATTCAATTCTCACGAATCGTTTTGAACTCGGAACGAGGTTCTCGCGTTAGTCATCGATGCGCACTGCTTCATTTCGGCGCTTTCTTTCCACCGTCGATCGACAAAAAAATCCCCGCCCCGCTGGAAACTCGTAAAGCCGATCTAGCCAATAAATCCCCGCGTCGTTCGAAATAAAAGCAAAGGCGGCGATGCTCGTGCATAAATTCCGCACGCGCGCTTGCGATGCACACGGAGCAATAAAGCAGTCTATGATCAGAGGTATTCCAGGCTTCTGGGTAAGTGGGTACTGGAGGCCTATTAATCCCTTCATTTAATAAGCCCACGCACATTGCGTGCCGCAGCACTCCCGATAACCATCGTCTTTTCTTCTCCGGATATGTAATATTAATACTTTAAACGATACGCGTACGCCGCCCGCTTTCGTGCCGCATTAACCCGAGTTAAGCACCCAGGCGTAATCAATTCGCTTACCACATCAAACTGGCCGCGAAATTTATACATTTTGCATCTCAAGCGAGTAACCATTATCAATAGCGAGTCTAAGAGAAAAATCCCGCCCATCGAGGAAAGTCCTAACGAATCTCCGTCTCTATAGTCTCAATCCATTTCGTTCTTTCTTTATTAAATATTCTAACTCTCTCTCTCTCTTTCTCTCCCTCTCTCTCTCTCTCTTTCTCTCTCCATCGAGCATCGACGCTCAATTTCCCTTTCGTTTCACCGTCGAGCCTCGCTCTCGAGTACCCAGAGTTCAAAGCACACCGAGTTCGATCCCACGGTTCGCCAGGTCACTCTTTCGTCCCTGCCAGAAGCGAGGAGCTCGCCTCGCGACATTTCTCCGCTTCCTGGATCCCGGTTGCGCCGATAGCGAGGGAAACAAGAGCAAGGGAAACTCAGGAATGCGCGGAGCCAGCTCCCCGCTGAAGGAAACCCACCTGTGAAATCGTTCGGTCGTCATCCCGGCTCTTCTCGGACCCGTCGTCACCGGTGGTCCAACATCCCCATCCGCGCTGTCCTTCCTGACTCCTCTCGCGCCTCTCCTCCAGGGATTCGAGCGACGTCCGGCACGAGGAGGATTCTTCCACGCGGCTAAGCGGCCAGTCCGCGCGTATGCCGAGTATGGCGTCCAGCGGTGAACTGCTTATACGGACTAAGGTACCGCGATGCTGTCCCGTTCGGTCCCCTCGCCACGACCGTCCTCCTCCTCTCGACGGTTCCTGCCTCTGGCCCTCTCGCTCCCTCCTCTCTCACCTGCCTCGAGCACCTCCTGCTCGCTTCAATTCACCACCTGGCGATACGGGGACCCTGTTATATCGGTCCGGCCACCTGTCTGCCGTATCCGTCGAGCCTTCTCGCCTCTTTCACCGAGTGAACGCCTTGCCTCGCGTTAGGCTCTTGGCGTTGAAGTTACCAACGAGCGGATAGTGCTCTCTTACACGGGATACGAAATATAGGGATGGATTATTTTGTGCCACGGTCCAGGGGCGACGCGGCCCCCTTTACCATTTTCGTGTCACGTGCGATGTTATCGGTGCGAAATAAAATAAGATATAGGTTCCACGAGCGATGTGGATTAATGAAATTGATCGATGTTGTCGCTTTCGGTCTTCTTGTAAATTGAGAAAGGAATGATGTTTTTGGTATGTGAAGGGAGATGCTGGGTATTGGATTGAATATAAATATTGTTAATGTCGCTCGCAATGAAGTAAAAGAAAGCGTAGTAAAAAAAACGTGATTAACCCTCAGGATTACGAGAGCATGTTACACGAAAATAATACACGTTACGTGGAAGAACGAGGATTCTCTTGGAAAAGATACGTATTGAAGGCGCCACCTTTGACACATTCGAGGGTTTGGTAAGATAATTTTTTAGGGTTTCGTTTTATTGATGTGTCACAACAATCAGCATGCAAAGGATACATTGAATCGAGGATTTGACAACAAGGTTTACTGATCTACCTTAATATGCTTGCCAAGTACAAGTAATGCGCGGTTGTTCCGATTTACAAATCGAAGATCTTCCTTTGAGTAACATTATTTACCCAAACGCAAACGGTGCTTAGAAAATGCGGAGATAGAAGACAAATGCGAGGAGTGTCTTGTGAACCTTAATGTTTTTTTCTCCGTCAAAGAGAAAGGGAGTAACGACGAATAACGTTAAATATACTTTAGGGTTTTTGCTTGTTCAGTATCAATAGACTTACGTGCTCGTTTAGAATAATCATTCTAAAGAAGTACTCGCAAAAAATATTCCTTTTCTGAGGCCACCGTTTTTATATTGCATGTTTATTGCCATTATGTTCTTTTAATGCATGATCTCCCAGTGATATCCATTTATTCGTACGTTATACGATCCGTGAGAAAATATCGGTACAAAAAAAAATCAAGGCTAAGTGCCAAAAATTGTATCGTGGGTGCGAATGGTTAATGTTGCGAACAACGCAGATGCGTAAATAGAAATAGTTATACGCTCTCCCATTGTTTAATGTCCAATCGATAAAATTGGAACGCAATATACGTAACACGGGCACCTTCTAAACACTCCTTCCGCGCGTCAAACAGCACTGTGTACTTCAGCAAGCATTTTATTTATTATTAATAATTCTTATTTAATTACGAATCGATCACAGCTTGATTATGTTTTTTTCGTTAATCTTTAGTCATACATTTCGTCATTTATATATCGCATTAGTGCGCATAATAGATGGAGCAATGTCAAGAATTACTTTACGCCTTTGATAACCATTCAAGATCGCACTTTCCGCGTGGTAGATGTTTTATTTTAAAGGGCTCTGCGCCTTTAATTGAAAATTCCTTAAACCGTACCAGTTCACTCCTAAAAAGTTCACTGTATCCATTTTTAGCATTTCCTTCACGACCGTGGCCTTTAAAATTAAACATCTAACGCAAACCACCTTAACAAACGATCGACTAATTGCGCAGAATCTCAAGTTCTCCCCTCGTGATAATTCATCCGATTGTCATCGGGGGAGAAAATCCTATAATCATTCGATATTCTGCAGATTTCGACCAAGAAGAAATTGGTCCGTTCGTCGGTTCAGCGATTGCCCCTTGCGGTCAAGTCGCCAATCGTAAACCAGGATCCAGGATTCGAATTCCTTCTCGCGATGCGCGCCTAAGGATTCGACCAACATTGCCGCAGCGGCCATTATTGTATCGTCGGGTACATTAGGAAGCTTTAACTCCACGCGCCTCCTGGCATTGAAGTGCGAATGAAAGTAACAACATCGAGTTTCCTCCGGCGGTGACTTTAACATTTAATCAATCGGATTTAATACGGCGTATCGCTGTACGGGGTATAAAAATAGATTTATACACTTGGCTAAGCCGTTACTTAAAAAACAACGTACGCATCGCTCGACGCCCGTTGCCGATCGTTCTTTTATTTTTCCGGACGTTCTGAACGCCCTCCGGAGCTCCATCGCCTCTGCGCCTTGCGACATTGCGATCGCGCGCAAAGCTTCACAATTTTGTTTCGTATCGACCTACAACAGAGTTGACAAAACGAGATAGGCCGCATTCCTCTGCGAATCTGCTTAGCGATGCAGCTGAAAACCCTTGAAATCGTTTTTTTCTTTTTTTTTTTTTTACAACGATATATGTAACCGTACCTGCGTTTTGCTCGAGTAGAGCGTGGTGATGGTTCTCGACGATTTTAAAGAGAACCCGTATGTTGTAGCAAATCTATTCTACGTATGCAAATACCATAATTTCGTATAGCACGTTGGATATATAGTAATACATATGCGTATCATCCTGTTAAGATTTTCTGGAGCTCCAGCGACTTTGCTAACGCTTTGATAATATTCCCAATATCGCGAATTTACACTCGACGAATGTATTTCTTTTTTTGTTTAACGCGATTTAATTACTCGCGTGGAAAACTTGGTATGGGAAATTGCTTCGGATAATCGTTCGATACGCAGATTTAACTTATGTACTTACGTTGCACGTTTCTATTAAATTAATTACAACATTAATGTGGGGTCGATCGTGTTTGCATTAGATGCTAGAAGGCTTCTATCTATTATTTGTCATTAATATGGCAAATCTTGCGGCCGCCAGCTGTGTTTGGACATCGTAAAATCGTGAGAGATGATTGTCTCATTGTGAAACGCAATTCACGGATGGGTTTTCTAATTACCTTACATAGCTATTTGATCCTTGAGCATATTTTGTGTTATGCAATACTATGCGGAATACTTTTTCCCAAATATCGTGTTATACGCATTCTGCGCGAACTCCGAACCTCGAACTTCGTATTAAAACAACCAACTTACGTTTAAGATTATGTATTACCATTGGTCATCAACGACTCTACCGACAACATTCTTATTTACACATTTCATTTACAATAGATATTTTTTAGATTATTTTGCATTCGTTAATCGCGTAGAAAATTAGTAGCCACGAATTGAAAATTATTGGTTTCGCGCGCGGAGAATAAAACCGTATCAGAATCGATCGGAATGCCTGTTGAATTATTGCAAAATAATAGGAAAGCGGCGAGTAGGACTGTACAAACGGTCTTCGATGCAAACTCAAAATCAGTTCACGTTACGCATTTATTACGCATCGTATTATAACTCCAGATAATCGTTTCTTTTTTATAAATCTCGAAGCTTTATCTTCTTACTCCGATCGCATTATTTTTTTCTACCACGTCAACCCTGCGTTATATATAAGAATATTTCTTCGATATTCACCGAAGTAACGGATATGTTATGAATCGATAAACAGCTAGTTTAAGTCGTTCAACGATCAATACCGGGAATACCCCAAAATTTGCGATTGTCATCGGAAAGTCTTAATAAAAAATCGTTTCAACGATTCATTAGCTCGGAAAAATTCGACTCACGCTTCCATACCTTCGCTAATTCTCATCGATCCTTAGGATTATCGCCCTTCGATTATCGTAGAGTGTCTCTCAATCGGCACACTCAGCGAAATTGACAAGTCTCGTATATCACAAGTACTCAGACCATTATTGCTAATCATGGAAATTCCGACCGCGTAACAATCCAGAAATAACCATATTGTCGTTATCGATTACCCAAATACAGTGGCACCTCGAAATACGTACCAGCCCCCAAGAGACCACTCCAATATATGGAGTTATAGCCTTTATCGAGCTCATCCGCTTTAGAATAGCACGCGTCGCAGGAATAGCGCGATCGTACGGCATAGTCCAGTCTATTACTCCCACTCCTTACCCAAGTTTCTCTATCATCTCACGCCTTAATCCCACGTACATCACCTTTCTCCTTTTCCCACTACTCCTCCTTCCACTCATCTTCTCTGGACTCCTGGTTACACCAAAAAAAAATCAGCTAAACAATCCTGTATATAATAAAAAAACTTAGAACTCGACTAAACCTAAAATCAAAGAGCAACTCATCTAAGCAGGCTCTCAACTCAAGGCAAAGATCAACCTACTAGCGGCTCCTGTCTCGAACGGGTCTCAAGGTACCACCGTACCTTCGATTTCTTCCTCAAACCTCGTCATCAGCCACGTACAATTGCGCGTCTTCCTTCGTTCTCCTCGACCTGCCAGGTATACCTTCGATCAGACTGACGTTCACCAAGGTAAGCGTCTCCTGCTTCGACTCGTCCAAGCTCCGATTCTGCGCGTTCTCCTCGTCCGTGCCCGTGTACGTCCTCTCCCTGTCGTTCTCCTCGAGGTCGTCGCCGGAACTCTCGACGTCCATCTCCGTCAGGTTCTCCAGCTCAGGCTCTTCCAGCAGAGCGTCCGCCTCCGTCGGAGCCTCCGAAGAGGGCGCCGTCGCGCTTGGATCCTCCATGTCGATGACGTGGCTGTCGTCCGAGTTCTCAGCCCTGCTCTCCTCGGTGTCCAGGGAGGTCGCGGTGAAATACTTCGGCTCGTAGTCCGGGACGCCGGCCTCGATGACCGCCTGAGTGTTCAGGGAGTAGCGGCTCGACTGAGAATCCTTCTGGTGCCTGTCGAAGGACCGCCTTCTATTGTCATCGGACCTCGAATGGTGGAGCTTCGGGTGACGCTGCCTCCTCATGTTGTCGCCGCTGTTGGCCCTCGATCGGATTTCGAGCTCGTCGAGCATGTACTTGCCGCAGTCCACGCTGAACCTGTCCACCGATAGTTTCCTACGGCAGCGTGATCATTGTGTGTGTGGAGCTCAGAGGCAGAGTATGTCGGTCTGAGGGATTTTATTGCTCCTGGACCGAGTAAAGTTGGTTCGTCGAAAAGCAGAGTGTGTCATGGTCGAGTGAGTCTATGTATGTATGTATTCGTTTGCGTGTTTTTTTCATTTTTTAAATTCTGGGTTTGTTGATTGTACTGTAGAGCGGTGGTCTCACAACAATTTTTATATATATTCATTATCTTATATTATAATGTGCGATAATAGCTGTTTTGGATATGTGCTTTTTTTTGTCTTAATGGAGGGCAGTGGCCAAACTGGAGTCCATTGCTCTAGAGTACAAACGAGTGGAATTGATTTTGATAATTAGATGTTTAGGATTTTTTTCATATGCGAGAGTGTTAGAAGGATGTATTGATAGAACGAATATTCCGATATTGGCGATGAAAGAGGTCTTCCTAATTCCGTTCGTCTTAAGCCCTCGTTCGACGCCATTTCCTTTACCTGTAATCTCCTCTACGAAAGTCGGGGCTCCTTCTAAATTCGAGACTGGCTTTACGCTGGCCCATTGTCCGCTCGATTCTACGATCGCCTCCGATCCTGTCGAACGACATTTTTCGAAAGTTCGGGGAGGAGATCTTCCGGAAATCTCTCGGAGAGGTTTTCATAGATTCTTTTGTTACCACCGTCAGTTCCTCCAGTAGTCTCAAGTCTATCGAGTTCCTCTTCCTCGGCACGAAGTCATCCGGATACCTGCTGTAAGCGCCTGAAAGAAATTCTCTTTGTGACTCGACGATAAATCCGAGAGAATCCAATGTTGTCGATAAGGTAAAATAAAACGGTAAACAAGCCACGTATTTCTTAAGTGGAATGACCCTATAATTCAGCGACCGCCAACCTGGTAATTTGGGTGGAAATATGTGAGGTGCGGGAGATTTAGTTGCCTCGTCGACTTCCTCCACATCCTCGACTTTCGTCTGACGAAGCAGCTGATGGCGCCTCGCAGTGTCGGATCGGTCCTTCACTTTCAACGTCACCGGACCTTTATTGGGAATGTGCAGATCCATTGCCATCGAGACCTGACTGCCGCCCATTTTCTGCCTTTCGAGACTCTCTCTGCTGATCTGTTGGGGCATCGATCACTCTGGTCAAAAATAATTAGCTCCGTACGAAGATTAAATATTGAGCGATCATCTACGAGGGTCTATACATTTCTTACACGTACCACAATGCGTGGCCTCATATCTAGATGCAATTACTAACGACTCTGAGGAGTAATCCACATACATATACATCGATAATTAGCTTCGTGACATTCGAATCATTGAATTAGTGAAATAATCGAGCAGATGTAGTCCATAAAGAGAAATACGACTGGTGGAATTAATGTAAAAATACGTAAATCGCGTACCTGATGGGGGCTGTAGCTGGGATTATCGACCGACAGTGCGTGTCTCTGTAATAATTCCGGGTTGAGGAGGGCGCATCCTGCGTATTTGGGCGCCCTCCTGCGCGGCGACTTCTTGTCGATCAAGGTCGGTGCGCTGGGGCTCTTCTTTATGGAATGCGCCACCCCCTTGTCGTGCAAGTCCTTCGAGAACTGCATGAACTCGGCCGTCAATTGCTTCCTGGAAACTTCGTGGGTACTCGGACTCGGGCTTCGATTCACCCTGAAGAGGCCGAGTTGGTGATCCCATTTAGTCGTTTGACTGGACGTGGACCTTCGGTTCCGTTGGTTCTTCGTGTTCTTCAAAGTAGGCGTCTGGGTGAACCGAAACCGCGCGGGCACTACTTTAGCCGCGCTGTCTCGTGCCTCGAAAGTCATCACGCAAGCTGCCACTACGATAAATCCTGACAAATTTTTTTCATCCCTTATCACAACTAGAGCCACGCTTTCTCTCTATATTATGAATTATGAATTATGAGTTTCATTTAATAATAATTATCGATTACATATGGATAGGACAGGTACTTCTGGAATTTTTCCCGACAACGTAGTTGTTCGTTCGAAGATTTTGGCACGACTGTTCTTTTCCTCGAATTAATCAGAAACGACGTTTTCCTTTTAAGCCGAACGATCAAAGGTACGCCGCGTTCTTCGCTGGGTGGAGCTTCGGAATATCCTCCGAGGACTTCGATTAATCCTCGAAACGGAGACCGAGAATGAATTACCCGTGGATTTTAGGAGTCACGGCTGTATAATTGAACAGCTCCTTCCCTTTGAAAGAAACGAGTTTACTTTCTGCGGAGCGTAATGAAAGCGGAGCACTCGTAGTCGGCTAACGGTCAGGCACGGGGACGGGTAAAAAGCCCTTTGAGATTTATAGTTCGGGTATTACTAATTGTGTCAGCCGACACAACCCACTCCAGGTAAGTGCGTCCCGCCACTTAATTAAAATACCGAGGGCGTAATTATGCGCCGAGTGCCTTCTTCCCGAGTGCTTTCTTCCCTTTCGCAAAATCAAAATCGCGACTGAAAAGGGCCCGCGCCACTCGCATATTCATCCATCGTAATAATTCGAGTGGCACGCATTTCGCTGAATCTCCTCCACCTTTCCCCCGCATTAATTATTCACCGCTCTCCCGGATTTAATTCTCTTCGATGATCAACGCGCCTTTCGATCATCGTATTTCCCATGGAGTCTCGATTTTTCGTGCGCCTACGCGCGCTTTTCTCCGTATCGTGACGTCACTCCAGGACAGGGTGCATGCGATTGGTTTGTTCGCGACACGACGTATCGAGCGCTTTGCCCGGTCGCGCAAAAAAAGACCGAGGCGAAGTGCGAAGTATTTGGGGGCCGCGAAAAAGCGAGGATTCGGCTTTGCCCTGTCGGAGCCAAGTAAATGTCCGCCTCCATAGCTCAGGGGTTAGAGCACTGGTCTTGTAAATCAGGGGTCGAGAGTTCAAATCTCTCTGGGGGCAAGTGAGCTTTTTTTTTCTCCGAGCCTTGGACCGTAATTCTGTGCCCTGCGAGTGGAAGGGCTGATGCCTATTTTGCATTGCTTCGTATATGCTGTGTTTTTAATTATTTTCCCTTTGTTCCTATTTTATCGTCCTCCGTAATTATAGGATAAAAATAGTAGTACGAAATGGTTTTTATGTTGTTTCAAAACTTATTTATTTTACGGATATTGGTCCTTCCGCCATCGATGGAATTGATAAAGTTTAGTCGAATGATGAATACAGTATGAAATTATGACGATTAGGATATTAGCCTTTCCAATTTCGAGGCACAGAATTAGCCTTGCTTGGTTCTATTCACGGGGGTAAGGAGAGTCCATCGAACGATAGTCTGCATCGTGATTTTTGCGGATTATGGAAGATCGGTGACCTACTTTCATTATTGGCCTGGCGATTTTCAGGCCGATATATCGACCACTTTCTTTCGCGGTTCTGTGCTCTTCTTACCCTCTATTTTTGGCACGTTGGAATTTTTCGCAAAAACCGATCGGACGGTGTTCGATAAATTACGAGACGTACAATCTCAATATACGGTGCTTTCGCGATTCTTCGTCATCGAGGCGTACTCTTTTTATAATCGGATCGCGAGTTTTGCGAATACCGGGATATAAAGAACAACGAGGCGTGAATTTAGAGCGGGAGATCGTTTTCAATTAGCGCATAGGAGCTATTGTTATGAAAGTTATAATTACCTCCCACGCCCATGACAATAGGACCGGCATAACTCAGGTTGTTTAGGTGGAATCCTCGCGACTCGTTTTTAACTTTAACCGTTAAATTACCTCTGATCTCTTGCGCCACCGACAGCTGGTCAGCGTAATATCCTATTGAGCAGGTAGAAAGAGATTTTGTTTATTACATCCGTCAAGGATGGAAATACGAATCGCATTTTGCTGCTACAACTCCGACGAGTAATTTCACGATTTAACCAAGGATCCATTATAAGACATCCTCCTCCTTCGCCTTACCGAGAATACTCCAATATTCATACTACACACGCGAGAGCGTACAAACGGGGAGTATTTTCGAAGCTCTATACGAGGATAAATATCATTATCGAAACACGAGGATTACGGTTCCCTTTCCATCGGTATTGGAAACCGCATTTGTATCGGAAGCAATCAATTCTATCCCTCGATCGTATTCTATCCTCGTCATGCATCGGTAAATATAAATACTTGTAAATTGGGCGTAAGCCAGTGCATGGAGATTAATCGCCGATATGGAGTGCAAGGTGTACGATGCATATCTCGTGGGACGGCTATTAGCGTACGAGCCAACCAATGTTTTATTCATGCCTGGTAAATTGTAATTCCACGATATCTACTCACCTATGGTCGCCATGCAAGCTCCTAAAAGCATTAGCAGTAGCCCGATTCCGAGAGCTTTGCAGGCGTGCCACAAGCACCGTGTTGTCACCTTGCCCCTCACCACCTGTTCGATTTAATTGCTCTCGTTAACAGTTAATAACCTCGCCGATCGTCCAGCCGTTTGCTGGCCACGCTCGTAAAGGCTGCACCTCCTTCTGCCTTGGTGCGCTGCGGTTCGATCGATCGCTCTGATTTATGGCTTTGCCAAACACATTAACGCCAAACGTTACGTGCCGAATATGCGATTTACCTAATGAAGCCTCGGCACGCCTTTGTCGCATTGAATATTAGGCATATAACTTTGCCTCCTCGCTGTTTTGCCATAGACGATAATACTTTGAATCGTAGATGTATAACCGGGTTGGAAGGATTTACGTAGAAGGTTAGAATATTTGTTAAAGCGACGTCTCGAACGTTTCTGCACGTTCCTTTTGGCGCTAAAGAAAATGTGCATAGACAGCTGGAAATGTTCTAGCAATGCGCGACTAGTTTTTTACAATGGAGCTTCGAATTTTGGAGATGAAACTAGGGGAAGCAAAGTTGTATACCTATTGAGTGCATCTCGTATTAATAAAATGGAAGTGCCGCGATAGTTATTGTACGAATGCATTTATTTTTTGAAAAAAAAATTGGAACCGGTGGTCCGTGGAATTTAAAATTGCGAATTTAGTGGTCCGCGAGGTCCGACAGGTTTGCGACCGCTGTTTTTGGTGCATTCGTTTTTTCGACCCGAATATGCTCGCAGATTTCCACCCGGCTGGATGCGGCGGGCGTGATTTTTATATCGCGTTGCTCGTAAAATCGCTTTCAAACTCGAGTCAGCTCTTTGGCCGATTCTTTTATTTGCGCAAAGCAACGTGGCTTCGGACGTGTTAACCGCGAACGAGTTGTAAACACGGTGTTTAAATATCCACACGCGCGCCATTTATTTTTCCACTCGACGTCGAATATATCTCTTTTGCCCCAATTAAACGACCGTCGAATTCTGCTCTACATACTTCTATTATCATCGTGCCAATAGATTACGCTGTACTCTGCGATTACGTACGTCGCGCATGCTTCTTCGAGGAGACGATCTAAGATGCAGAAGGTTTGTTCGACGAGAAGTTGATCGTTCGTATTTGCGAGAGTTATTCATCGTGCTTCTACGTGTACGTAGATACATCCTATTTATATAACATGCTCTACTTGTATGCAATATCAGTTTATCTATCAATAAGGCAGCGTTGTACGTTACTTCTTTTTTTAGTGATAAAAACCTAAGAAAATAAAACGCTTTGTCTAAACGAGTCTTTACGGTACGCGAGCTAGGTATCGATTCGTTAGTTTTTGTTAGTATGAGTCTTCGCTCTACCTGAACATTCCAGTGTGCTCCTGGGCCGCAGGCTCTTCTCTGCGTCCCCTGCCAGTGAATGCTTCCTTGTGGCATTCTGTACTCCTGAAACGAGAGAGAATTTCATCATCCTCGTACAACGGTCATTCCGAAATTGGAGATAAATAGTATAGATTTATTATTCATCTCGGGCTCGAATTAATTCGGTAATAATTTGACTGATTAACAAATGAACGATAACGGAATAAAGGAGAGATAACCTTTGGGTTAAGAAACGATTAAAGTCTAAGCGCAAAGATCACCGCCTCTTGGTTATTAAAGGGTAGACGGATGACCGGTAAAGCTAACACGCGGGAGTGAGAAAGCGGGAGATCGCGGGAGGGTGGCAGAGGAAATGGAGTCGAAACAGAAGCGGCAGCAAGGTAAACAGGCCAATTTCGAGGAGCCCTTTAACCAAGTTTCCTCGGCTTGATTAACGAAGTAACCCAAAGTCGGGGAAACGAAGTTAAGCGTTTCGAAGGAAATATCGGGTTCGAGTTCTACCTGCTATCTCCGGATTCTTTAATTCGACATTCGTGCCGTAAATCCAGCCGCGCCAGGGCCAGTTTAATTACCCGATCGCAGTCAATACTGGCGAGAGAATAGCGAAGAAAGGAGGATGATATCCTCGTTTCCATTATCCAGCGAGCATCGCGCGGAGTACAGAAGTACCTTTGATATGCTTTCAACTCTTTACGCGCATAATAGCCGACTTTGATACTCGTGGAATATTTAGGACGCCGTTTCCGGATACGATTCGTAATGGTATTATCCGATGGTCCGGTACCTCATTTCGTTTTGTACGAAACGCCTCCTCCCGTGTCGCTTTAATTCAGCCCTCCTCCTCCGATATAGCGCCATGGTTGGCTTTTACCACTGGCCCATTCACTTGTTCGTAGCTTTGCACGGAAAAGTATCGCGCGGACGAGCGCGGGGGCACAATGTGTACGTGAATATTATCTGGCGCGTTTCTTCGTGGGCGCGCCCGCACACGAGTTCGCAGAGGCGGCATTGTTCGGCGCCTGTTTTGTACCTAACGTCTTTCAACGCGGATGGAGACTTCGCATTCCGCATCGATCCGAATCCTTCTTTATGCTTTCTTCCGCGATTTTTCTTCGCGACTCGGGAGTTGGCCTTTCCCTTCGCACTGGGACCTGGAAAAATCCCTTTGTCGCTCGGATGTTTGGACATCGCGTGTATGGATTCCGGGAAGAAGTAACGAAGAGGGAGGATTTTAACCCTCAAAAGGTATCCTCTAGAAAAGTAACGTGAACCGTATCATGGTTGTAATTTCAGCACGGTGAACGATTAATATTTTATAATAGAGATACGTAAGTAATATTAGATGTATTATAAGAATTATATATTTTATACAAATTATTCGATTTATTTTTTACAGTTATAGCAAATCATGATTGCAGGAAAAATCAGTTTTGGCAGTAACTCGGTTTGCTAATAATATTAGAGTCAACGATTTATACGGCGTGATCTTTCATCCGTGATATCTTTTAAGGGTTAAATCTGATTTTCTCAAAGGCATCGGTTCAACGTACAGTGGAGATTCTTCCGTTTTTTATTCTCCATCTCTAGGCACATATCATCTCTTTGCGAATTAACCGTTTTCAAAGGCAAGACAGAGGTGGACGTACGAAGAGGTCATAGAGCATAGTATCGCGTTAGCTCCATTAAAATCCACTCTCCCGTTTACTCGGAATTCCTCGAGAGTGGCGGCTTAGCGTAAAACAGAAAATATATTCAGCGCGTGACGGGTGTGCGGAGGAAAAGGAAGAGGCGTTTAGAAAAGACCAAATGTAAAGGGCACCGCTGGCGCAGCGTAATGTCCCATCGGCGGAGCGATACGCGCTATCGAACAAAAAGGTATTTCGCGTAAAGTAATGAAAAACACGACTCGCGCTCCCAGAAGGCCAGGAGCACAAATCATCTTTATTCATCTTTTCTTACCGATATACCACGATTTGTATTTAATTTATACTTACAGGATGATATTTACTGATTTCAAACGGTACACAGTTCTTTCGATCGTGATCAAAACTTGGGTTAGAGGAGCTTATTTACCTCACTTTGCTAACAAACCGAAATATATGTTCTCAATAAAAAAGATAGTGTCTAAGTAACGAAATAAAGTGAAAATAAAAAATAATTATACATTCTTTAAACAAATAAGTAGTATATTTGTACATATAAATTGATTATTCTGCGTGTACATAGCCGGATTATTAAATACACCATTCGGGACATAGATTCTCCATCGATCCGAAGTAAGCGTACAAACGTATTCCGCGCGTTTCTGCCGTAAGTCATCGCTATCGACGACGTTAAAATCCGCCAAGCTGGATAACACAGGCTGCGCATACATTGGAAATGCATCGGACGATGCGGGAAGGCGGAACCGTCTTCCGTTTCGGCCCATCAAAATCCAGGGCACGTAGCGTACAAGATTAAAAGGAGCCCCGCTCTTTCCGCGGGGATAATTTTCCGGAATAGTTTCGTCGCGGTCGCGGTTCCCAGTTTCGCTTCGAGGGGACTCCACCTTGATTCGGCCAATAACGCGGGGAAGCCTCGAGGGGATACGCAGGTTGGAATTGATGCGCGAAACGTAGGCGATCGTGCTGCGTGAAATGGCTTCTAATTAAAGAAATAATGAGGAGAGGAGGATGCCATCGAGGATGACAGCGGCGATTCAACGAGGCTCCGAACACGGAAGAAAGGCACTGTCGTTCGAAGGAAATGAACACGCGCCGCTTAGAGGAGAGGCAACTTGATATCGCGACCGTGGAATAACGACTCGAGCGTCGCGCGAGTAAGCGAAATACGTTTCGCGTGGCGCGCTTTCGCAACCGCGAGTACGCGTCCCGAATATTTCTCTTCTCGATCCTCGGCCAGAGTTGCTTTCCACGAATTTCTACAAATGCTCTCCTTGTAGGAATCTTTTGAGGAGAAAATAATATTCGGAGGGGTAGTCCAATCGGTATCCAATGTACTTTCGACGAGGTCGGCCCGGCCGTTTCGTCCGTCTGGATTATTAAAATCTAACTCCTGCGGTTGGTCGTTACGAACGAACACCGCGTTATCGAGATAAATAATGGATTTCGATGGTTGCAGAGGGTTGGTTACCATAACGACCGGCCTGGGCCATTTCCATTTGCATAACCACGACCTTTCGTCGTGTTGCAATGTTCTTCCTTGTCCAATCAAACCTCGCTTCCGACCGGCTGAATGCTTCGCTTGAATAATGCATCGCAAAAATGTCGTTTCATATTCGCCGGGGCTTGCCTACCATTTCCAGATATTCCTGCCAATGTCAGGCTTTTTCTCCCTCTTCCCTACCCGCGGAAATAATATCGCCCGACGCGCTTTTAAAGTGCGTCGCTAAGGCCAGCCTGGATTCCTACCTGACATTTTTTATCCTACGGTTCCGGTGTGAACGAAAAACAAGACCGCTACCCGCGTCTATCTTTATCCCTTTGTGTCGCCACGCAATTAACTGCGTAAATATAGAATTTTCACGGGAATCGCGAAAGAGGAAGCGTAACGTACGTACGCGGAGCGTGTCGCGAGATAAGATAAATCTGGCCACTGGCCGCCCCGAGGTTTTGTTAGCGTTTCATTTTATAACTGCGGCTTTAGAAGGCCAGGGGTAGTAAAAGTACCCAAGACGATGTCGCGTATATTCTGCGGCTAAGTTTACGAAAGTACTAAAACTCTCGGCATCCTCGGTACTAACTTTGATCAAATCTGTAACAAGTATACTCGATTTATTCTATGAATCAGATATCTTTTCTCGCAAGGAGTCGGGGATTTTGATAGACAGTAATGCATCTGTGTACGAATATGTGAGGACTTACAAAGCCAGGTTTGTGACAACTTGAACGACCGATCTGAAAATCGTACCCGATTCAAGTGCAAATCCAAAGGTTAGCTCCGATAAGAGTCCAAGGAAAATTCGGTTCAGTGGCGGCGACCGATAAAGTTGTTCGCGATTCGTGTCGAGTTTCGATTCACCTTTGCACCTTTGTCCGGTCGTCTCGCTACTGCGCTTACGAAACTTTTCGCGAAGAGCCATCGATCATGTTTAAGGCTTCTTCTCATGGTTTATTGCGTACGTTCATCGGTCAAGCTTACGACCGAAAAGTAAGATTCCAAGTGATGCGGTGGCTAAGGAAAGTTAAGACTTTCGTTTCTCGAACCGATTTTTGATGGCTCGCTGTCCACGTTACGTGACTTGCGTGACAATGATTCATTTAAAAGCAAACATATAAACCGAAAGCAATTTTAAAAAGTATGGGAAGGGAATTGAAATTTAAATGCAAAAGTATGAAAACTGTGCTACGTTCGGCGTGCATCGAAATTAGGGAGTGCATTAAGAAAAGGAGTTCAGGGCAAAAGCCGGAGGTGACTGCTGAATAAACTTGGCTTCGTAAACTCGGGATCTTCCAGGGTTCCGAGAAATGACGCGGTTTTATTTTTATTCCAGCACGTGGTGGGCGCGTAGGGCGCGTGGAGAAAAAGAGGGATAGAGAGGAAGAAGTCACGGCGCGCCTTCTAAAAGCCGTCTGTCATTTCACGATTCACCTTTCAGTCAAGTTGATTTTCCCGCTCCTCGCAAAGCAAGGCGGAACTGACCCTGACTAATAATTTTTCCCATTTTTGTTATTCGCTTTCCCAGAGATTTCCGCCCTGGGCAAATTTTCCTTTTTCCTTTACGGCGCTCGTTTCTGCATTATTTCGGGGCATTTGCGGAGTTCCTTTCTTGCGACGAGTTCGGGTATGATTAAAACGTTACTCGCGCCACTCGTTGCTTGGATACGAAAGTCTGGCTTTTTGTCGAATCGAGGATGGAGCGATAAATGATTAGCGTAATACGAGGTGGTACGGTCGTTGATTAAAATTTCACCGAACTCCGTGAGAAGCACGTAACGTGGTTACGCTCGGCCAAGTTATCGAGTATTATATTCGAGAACATTTGAGGACCTCGCAAAGTCGCGGGGATTGCTTGAATTTTGTACCGACGCAGCGCGCCATTTATCTCCCTTTCGTTTGAAAAATGTGACGTTTCACCGTGATTGATGGAGAGAGGGCGGATTATTCGGTTTGAGAATTAATGCATTAATAACTCATCGGAGCTTCGTCCCTGCGAATTTTCCCACGAATGTGGAGAGAGCGAGGAGAGAGGATGTCTGATTTTTCATTCGAGATAAAACCTCAGGACGGCGGACGAAAAGCAGACGTGAATTTGCATCGTCGATTTGATCTCCAGCGGCTTCGCCTCTTTTTTTCCCTAATGAGATAACGATTCATCGTTTTCCCTCGAATGGCGGGCGTACGGATATCCCTTTGAAGTCTTTCCATTTTTTATTTTTTACCTTCCCTTCGCCCGACTCATCGAGCTCCATCGGATAGCACCAATTTTCTCGATGAGGCTTTCCGCATTATTGACGAAGCGGGTCAATTTGACATTTGAGGATTTATCGCAGATTAAATTGGACGCAATTTTCATTACTGTAATGCGCAATCAAGAACGCCTAAAGGCCACTTGCAGTTGGTCATCGATTTCTCCGATCTTCTCCGTTGGGTCCAAATTTTCGGCTGCCGGCCGAAATATTCTCCTCGCTCTCCTTCGCATTAATCGAGTCGTCGAATTAAACAATTGCTCTGCACGTATTATCAACACCCACGTTTCGGTATATCGTTTATTTCCACCTATGCCCATATCCATTTACATTTAAAATCAATTATTTATTTGAACGCAAGCAGAGTCGAATATATCCGGGGACTCGTCGAGTTATTAATCATTTCCGATACCCTTGCGGATTATCGAAATACGATTAAACAAACAGAGACGAGTAAAGCTTAATTCTATTAAGCGTACAACTTTGCTTTCGCCGGTTGTTCCCCGAAATCCAAAGCTTTATTCTAAAAAACCGGTTATAAATTCACGATTCAAGGCATCGTGCATCGTTGGCCAGGGCGGAGGCAAAGTTGCACACCTAATATATTTACGTAAAACGCGAAAAGTCGATCTGTCCAACGAGAATCACGTCTCGATACGATTATACCTGCTTCGCGAATCTCAGGACGATTAATCATATTGGAGCAAACGTACCTATGAGCGTTCCTTTGGTATCCTGCGCCTTTTCCTCACCGCAACAAGCCGTTCTCATGCTCCACGTGCTTCTCCTTCACCACCCTCGAGAAAGGCCGCGGTGCCGAAAAGTAGACCGTCGCAAGACGCCGGAATGAAAGCCGCACTAAATCATCCCCGGTTTGTTCTTTTCCCGAGGAAAATTCCTCGGCACACTTCCCGGGCTCGTCTGTGCTCCCTCACCGCGTCTCATGTTCCCCGGAAGGCCCGATAAATCTCTCGAATCGGCGCGAGGGAAAATCCATTTGGCCCTCCGCCTCGCGTCGCTCGGAGGTTAAACTTCCTCGCAAGAGTTCCCCCTCGGAAACTCGCGGTCCTCCCCTTTTTCTCTACGGCCAGTCCGCTCGACGAGTCCCCTGCTGGTTCATCGCGTCCGATCGCCAGCTGCCGGCTCGGGCCGAGGGGAATATCGATCTCGATCCTCTCCTCCTCGCGCTCAAGGAGTCGAAGCACCGGAGTCGGGGAAAAACGCGGACCGAATGCTCCACCGGATCATCTCGCGGCGATGTCACTCTCGATCCGAATCTCGACGTGGCGGCGGTCCGGTGGCGGGGCTCCTCTGCCAGGAGACGGATCGTCCAGTTGGCGAGATCGAGAGAACCCTCCGGGTTACTCTCGCGACTCGATCCTTCCCTCCGTGGAACCTCGAAGGAGCCTCGATCCTTCCTGGCTCCGCTTATCGAATCCTCGAGGAAGGAGGACCGGCTGGAAGCGATGGTAAATCACCGCCAGGATCAGGACTCGGGGGAGACGATCGACGATGCCGCTCGAGGGAGTGTCTCTCCTCCAGCATCACCTGTTGGTATCGTATCCCGGTCACGGGTTTATACGGGGTGGCCTGAGAAAACGCGAGGCCCGGCCGAGGGGCCGAGGGCGCAAGCGTAAATGCAGATCGATGTGTTATATCGCACGCTTCTCTCCACGGATCCCCGTCTCTCTCCGTCCTTCTCGCGGACCGGCCAGGTTGGGAATGGAAGGCGGACTGGATACTAGGAGGTATCGCTGGATTTGATGGGTAGGCATATTCGATAGCCGCGAGTTCCTTCGTGGCTCGTGGTCGATAGCGAGCGTGAAACTGGTTTTTCCTTTTTTTTCCTCTTCTTCTTTTTTCCTTCGAAAGGTTATGCGCGCTTTTCCACCCGAGGTCCGTGGGTTGGATGGACGGTGCTGATGGGGAACGGAATTGGTTCGATTTATAGTAGGTGGGAGAGATGGTTAGAGATATTCGCGGAATGTCGAACTTATGTGCGAACTGTAATCTCGATGGTGTATTCTTTTGGGAGGTAATGGGGTTCGGTCTGGGGGCTGTTCGCTAAAATAGCGCGATGGGCATTGTATGTTCCTATTTAGGGTATGAGATTGTTCCTGCGTGGATGGCGCGAGTGTTATCTATGATTCCAGAGTGGAGTACGCGATACCTGGGGGTAAACCGAATATAACTTTCTTTTGAAAATAATGCGGATATTACGGAAGACTTTGTTTTCTCTTTAATACACCAATCACGATAGATTTATGCGCAGCGTTTATTTTATTAGACATACGACTTTGTTTCCGCGTTGCTTTTTCCCGAAATGAAGGCTTTATCGTAAAAAGCTGGTTATACATTTATGATTGAAAGTATTGTTCATCCTTGGCCACGGCGGAAGTAAAGTCGTAGACCTAATAACATTATTCAGCGATCCGGTATAGCACCGCTCGCGTCGAGTTTTGGCGGCGGTCGATTTGGCCACGGCGGATTATCTTTAAAGCCAAGTTGCGGGGAGATCGTCGGAGGGGTTGTTTCGAAGGGAGATAAATCGCCGGGCTAAGCCTTGCTGGCCAGAGCCGATGCGGAGGATTAACGATCGTTTACCTCTCCATCGATCTTTCGGCATCGATCCCAGTATTTTTCTTTCCACGATTCTTCGGAGTTAGGCGACCTCCTTTAACGAGGAAATATAGATCAACCGTACCGCCGATCCATTCTCTTCCGAAGGCAGTTTATCCGCCCTCTCGAGGGAGGGAGAATTTTGGTCACGGAACGCTATTAGTTTCCGTCCGATATTTATCGTGGAGCTCGATGGACCGAGCAAGAGAAACGATGCCTCTTTGGAGATGCCTATTCATTTAACTTTCGGTCATTATAAATAACGCGTATCGATTATCGATCGTTATAAAAAATACAGAATCGGATTTATCGTGCCGTATCTTTCTACGTAAGGCAAAATAATGAATTTCTATAAGTGAACGTATAAATAAATATCACTCTTCTCACGCATGGTGGATGAAGCGGAAATAGGTTTGGATTCGATGTTGGCAGCAAAACTGCGTGGATATCAAGGAAGGCATAGGAATCTCGTTATTTAACTCGGTAGGATCCTTTGAAGGTTGGTGTCTGGTGTAGGTGGAATAATAAAGACGTGCTCCTCGCTTTTTTCACTGTTTTTGTAAATAATATTTATTAGATAATGTGTGCTTATGAGTATTAGATAACATAATGTACTCTAGGGTCCTTCATAGAAGGCGTACAAATCATTGTTCCAGCAATGTCTTCTAGATTAACATAGATAAAATCATGGTCGTTGTCATCGCCATCGCCACTGTCCTCGCCCGATGCGGTGAAAAAATTCTTCCATTTTTATACGCCGTACGAGGCATTAATGATTTTTTGAGGACAGTTAAAATCGAATATGTTTATGAATTTGATCGTGAAAGTGATGCGTGCCAAGGTACTCTGGAAAATAAAAATGCACAGATGCGGAAAGGTCGACGGCAATGTTGTACCGTCAAAAGAGTTGCGAGTGATTTTACGTCGACACCATAGATAAGTGTTATTATAAAATAACCGAAAAATATCTATTAACTTTATTCCCGACGACGCCTAAGTTATATCGTTATTACAACGCCGCGTTTGGTTACTCGTAAATACCAATAAATGGAATTTACCCGAGCTAAGTGTAGGAAAAAACCGAAGAAAGTGTACGTCTACTCCATCTTATTTTAATACTATCGAATCGTGAAGATGTTATAAAAATGTAAAAAGTCGTTCCAACGCATGCGCATAAGGATCTCGTTAAATAAGTAGCGTTTCTTTAACATATGATACAACGACGTCAATCGTTCAACAAACATCATTCGATCTCAATACCCTTTCCGATATCCCTTCTACGAGCACAGGGCGACCGATCCAACGTTCTCGCGAGTATCTAACATCAAACAAACCGAATTACCTAAAATTATTTTATACACGATCTAGAATTACCTCTCTCGGTCTAATTAAAATCGTTAAATAATGTATCACCTTTAAATATTTTTTCCTAAGTTCGTCAGAGCCGTCGGAGTGTACCTCTCGAAAAGGCGGCCTGAGGTTTCCTTAAAAAATTCTCGATTTATTTACGTCTATCTTTGTTACACGCACGCGCTCCTTTCACGAGTCTCACATCGGCATTCATCCCTCCTTTCTATACATAATATATATATTTATATATTTATATAATTTTCATATAGGTAGTAGCAAGTAACTTAGTCTCGTGTGTCCGTTACACATCCGCAGGGGCACCGATCTCCCCGACTCCGGGAGATCGATGTCGCCACGCACGCACATTTCTTTAATATTTACGTTCATAGGATACTGTGTGTACGTGTGTATGTATATCCGTGTCCCCGTGTTTGCGAGCGTGTGTATCGGTATATATTTCGCGTATGTATACTATGTTCCTTAGGTAATAGGTATCAATAGTGTCTCTTGCTCGTAGCGTTAGTAATTAATTTATTAAAACTTTCTAGATCATTTTAATTCTCCATAGTCTCCTCAATGCTCGCCTATACATTCCCGCCCACGTCGCTCGTCGGCCGTGTCTCTCCTTGATCCACCCATTTCGCGGGGCTCCTTCCAATTTACAAATCCCCCCCTCCCCCCTCCCCCCTACCCTCCCTCGACCTCCTCGGTTAAATTTCTCTAAATCGTTTCGCCCGCAAGTCGTCGTCGAACGGCTCGAGGTATCCTGCATCGACCCGCAGACACGATCGCGCCTCGAACGAACGCGATATTGAACTTTTCCCGCCGCTAACTTTTTCTATAAATTTATAAATCTACCGATCGGATCCTCCCCCTCCTCGGTTTATACCACTAGAATCTCCTGTACTTGAGAATAATTTAAGAAAATTCGAGTGCCGCTGAAGTGTACCTAAGCTAGATTAAATCGCCCCTCGGGATTTTTTTCTCGAGCGCTCGACACGCGTCGCGAGTCGAAATTGCGTACGAGAGAGACAGAAGTCGCGTATTTGCGGCGATAGGGACGACGCGCGCTAGATTGGATAGCCTCGGGCCGCGATTACCCCTGGAGGTCCTCTCCCCTCTCTCGGAAGTGCAAGCGGAAGCTACGGAAGGAAAATTGTTTTCGATCGGCGAGGCGAGCCTTCGCGGAAAGGAAGCCGTGGGATTTATCCTGCGAAAGAAAACTGGCCGTGTGTCTGCTCGGCCCGCGGGACTCGGAGCTTCCGGCGGAATGAGCCGTCGTTCCGAAAGCGAATCGAGGATAGCCGGACGTGACTCGGTCTTTCCATCCACGCGCACCCTCGATGCAGCGACTACGGGACTCCCTTCGTGGCGAGTGGTCGAACGCGAGTGTTCTCGACGAAGGGAGCGAAGGATCCGTAGCCCTGATCGGACAGAGACGCCTCGAGCGTCTCTCGGCTTGAGCTTCCCAACCGATTTATCTTCCCCTCCCGTTATATACACTTCGATTACACGTCGATATATCCTATTTACATGCGCGTGTCTTGTCTTGAAACTTGCCTTTTGTGCGTTTGGACATATCGGTATTATCGTATATAATATAATAAGTATAATATTATTAATCTGAGTTTCTAGGCAGTTGTGTGTTTTTCACGTTACATACGTTAAGGTTTATAGCTAAAGTCCTCCCCTTTCCCCTCCTTGTCCCTCTGCCATCCCAGCTTTTTCCGAGCCTCTATGCGCGCTCTTTCGCCTGCCCCTTCGCCACGTCGGCTTGGAGAAGAAATTTACACCCTCGCCCGGAATGATTATCTGGCATTTCAGCTTACGAGTCGACTCGCTTCGGTGGAGGAAAGGAAAACAGCTTTGGAAAGAGCACACCTCACGGTCGTACGAGACTGCGAGGATCGTTCTCATTGTTTCCCCGTACGTGAATAATTCCATGAGTTACGTGGAAATGCTACTGTAAAAGTGAAAGAGTGAGCTTCGTCCTGATTCGATCGTATTGAGCAATGTACCGCGATTACGTCGTACCTGTGAGACTTACTCTTTACGGGTAAGAAATCGTGAGTATCATCCTATTGGTCTTTTATGCTACTCGATCTCCTCCTCTACGTGGCGATTATCTGCGTTATTGCTGCTAAGGGTCGTTCCGCAGGGCATTGCGCCGTACCGGTATGTTTCGTCCGTGGATAGTGAATCTCGCTCTGCCGATTCCTGAGAATCCTCGGCCGCTAATTGAGAACTTTGCGAGCCCTCGCGAAGGAAGTAGCGAGGAAAAAGTAAGTCGAGAGGATGCGCGCAGCTTTCCGCTGGATCATTCGCTTTCGAGTTATCGCGGGACAAGTTTCGTCGCCTGCGTGCGATTTTGATAAGCTGGAGATTTACGAATGCTCGTTTTTAATTTCGATCTTCAATCGTCGCTTTAAGCGCCCATCGAGATGGGAACGTTTGTCTTTCGAATGCGCGTGCAACGTACTTTGTATCTCGATAACTCGAGATCGAACGATCCGTAAAAATGGGCCTTTTATTCGGCTTGGTGCTTCACGAAGAATCGCATCGTTCTTGGTTCTGGCGCGGTTAGTGGAATACCAATTGCGTTTGGGATAACCTGGAGGAAACGCAAACGGTAGGTTGTTGCTTCGAGGGAAAAAAGCTTCTGCCAAGGATCGCAGAAAAATTCTATCGCGCTAAGTTATCGACGATCGAGCCTTTGCAAACCGTGGCCCAGACCGAGGACTGGCTTTTGAAGCCTGGTCGGCCCTCGGTCCTAATTATCGGATCTTCTCTGACAATGGCAACGTGCCTGCGGTTTCTGAAAAATTTTGATGGATTCCCTCACGCGATATCGTTTACGATCGATGGTTCGTAGAGCGGGCCTGCGAGTCGTCGAAGGCGCCCTGATTACTCTCATGTATATTTATGTTTATATATATATATATATATGTATACTCGTTAACAATATTAATTACAGGTACCTAAAAATCTCTCGCACGCGTGTTTCACGTCGGAAAAAAGTAAGAAAATTCGAAATACCGTTACAAGCTAGGACAGTCTACGTTAATCTCAGTTTCGTCGATTCAAGGGGATGCTTTTGGATGCCTCTACTTCTTCCCGATCGATACGATATTACAAAGTCGTAAATGGAAAAACGTCGTTCTGAGAAAAAGACGTCGCGAGAATATTCCCTCGTCCCGTTAATGCTACGCGAATTGGTAGAATCGATGCTGCACGCGGATTAAACCTATGTATGTACAAGACTGGAATGGTAATTGATCCGATGTCCCTCGCTTTCAACCTGCGTCCCTCGCGATCTTTCATATCTCCGTGAATCTGGCGCCTGGTCTAGGGTAATTCGAAGGCATGCCAAAAAAATCCACGCGCCTACTCCACGCATAAAGACCGATGAAAAAATTCCAACGAACGTTGGCTCGCGAAAGTTGCTTTTTTAACATTTACGCTTGATTATTAAATAAGTATAATAATATCAAATAAGATAGATATAAGGAACGCTTTACATTTGCACAAGAATTAATAAGTAACGTGACACGAAAGGGATATGTACTCGTAATATTATAATATTCTTGACTTGTTTGACGAGTCAAATATATAATACTCGTAAATTAAAAGAATAATAAAATACCAATAAATCAGAAAATAGAGGTGGTACAGCTCGCGCGTTCATCGATATTTTTCCTTCGCCGTTCTTGCGTGGAATAAGCATGCGAACGATTTAATACGGCTTTAATACTAAACCTACCAGCCACTTTTGAACATATTTATGTATACCGCGTATACCCTTAAAGAAAAAGGGTATTAAGTAGAGACGTCGATAGATCGATAGAACGATTGCAACTCTGCGGTAGAATAATGAAAAATCTGAGAAAATGCCCGACTACGAAGGACAATAATTGTTCCAAGAGACGACCGCTTCAGTCATTTCGACCGCTTCAGTAGGTTTAGTGTTAAGATCGCTCTGTGCATCGGTGTGTGGTGTGGTCAAAGGAATCCTAAGGCGTTACTTTGCAAGCCGAGAAACCGGATCGAATTTCAAGAGTCTCGCGCGGTTCGATTCGTCGCATCTCGAAGAGGCTTCCTCTCTGGATATGTAGAAGCGTTTCTCTATCCGCGCCTCGCCCTCCTCAAGCCTCGACGATTTATCAACTTAAATTTATTGCTACGTCTTGGCGACTTTCTTCGAAACGAGATTGGCAATGTAATTCGAGATTCATCGAGGGTCCAGTACGGTGTGGCTTGGCAGTGTTTAATGTCGGTGAGCGTAATAGGTAGGACTTGCGAAAGTTTCTCGAATTTTCGAACGGTGCGCACCTCCGCCCCTTCCTTCGAATCCGGATAGCAGCGCCTCACGGCTCCTGAGCATCGAAATTCGACGTACGAGCGGCTGCATCATTTGGGATCCGGGTTATTCGAGTATCCACGCCGCCTCGACGATTCCGATTTTTGGCAGCTCGATCGCCCGGCTATTCGTTCTCTCGGTTATTCTCGCGCGACTCCATCCGAGCGCTTCGAAGCGCGAATATCCGAATAAGCTCCGGCCCCTAGTAACTTGATTTGCACGCGAATTAGTAAGCGTAATCCAGCGGTGTGAAATAATTGCATCGCGCATGCGCAGCATAAGCCGTACTATTAGCTGTACAATTTCGCTTCCGCCGTTTTCCCATGGAGAAAGCAGTGACCAACGATGGACGATACTTTGTATCACAAATGTGCATCCAGTTTTTTCTTTTACGATAGAGCCTCGAATTTTGGAAAGAAAGGACCGGGGAAGCAAAGGTGTACACCTAATACACTACGTTTTCTCGAGAACGACGCGGCGCTCGCCGGCTTTTGGTCGAAACTCGGAAGTTCGGGTGTTGAGTTTAACTCGCGACATCGTCGAAATTACCCGCGGCTTCTCGCCCTTCCCTCATCCTCGTATCCCTCTTAATCTCGCTTTTACAAAATGGTCGGTTACAGAAATGTTTTCGACGATGATTTCGGCGTTTCGTGGCAACTCTCGGACGCTCGCCGTGGCTGAATTAACTGGCGTAAGCTATCCTCGAAATTGAAATCAGGCGTTAATTCTCCTCCTTCCACGTTTTCCTCAGACTTATTTTCGCACGCCTCTTCTCTCCCTTTTCGCCTTAAGCATACTTATCTAATTCGACGTCGATAGCCAGTGCGCGCCGATGCACAAATGCAGAAGCGACTCGATCGTGGAGAAACGAGCGTACGTTTAATAAACAACGCGATGATCGAATTCGGTTCTCTTTCGCGTCTTCAACGGAAGATTCAAAAAGGGAGCCTTCGAGGAACATTCGGCGCGAGCAAAGTAAACGCGCGTTCCTAACTCTTCGTTACTCTTCTCCCTTCCAATTCCCTTACGGTCGTCGAGTGCATTTGTACGCCCGCGGCCTTATACCTATCGCCACAGATCTTATAGAATTATTCAAAGATAGAAGAATCGAAAAATCTTTAGTCAGACTCTTTAAGTGTTTCCGGGCAACCGCCCTTTCGCGTGGATCGTCGCGAAAGCGCGTCCGTCTATGAAAAACGTTTCGGCCGTCTCGATTGTCCGCGTAATGTACGAGTCATTCGTTCAGGAACTCCTCCTACGGGAATCTCTCGCTGTACCTTCAGGATCGGTCCGCTGGTTATGGAAGAACTGGCGCACCGTAGGCTCGCGATTCGCTTGGAAATTTCAAGACAAAATCCAACAAGATTCGAACGTCTTCTTCGGCGTTTCTCCAAAATAAAGTCTCGTGGAGAAGAATTGTGGAGAGTGTTTTCGAAAGAATCCTCGAAGATGCAAGGCGATGATTTTACCGGTTAACCGTGGAATTTATTACGTAGCGCGACGCTGAACAAACTTATGAAATAAATAAAGCAAAATAAGGAAGGAACATTTTTACTCGATAAAAAATTAGTTTTGCCGCTAACGAGTTCTCGCAGTAAATGCCAATTTTTTATTTCACTCTAGTATACTCGTCGACCCCGTCGAAAGAAAGTTTTGGATCGACGCATATACGCGTCCAGTGCGGTTAACCGGTTAAAGTTATTATTACAGTACCAGTAAAGTACTGTTAAAGTGCTTCGTTAAAGGATCTCGATGGCGAGTCCAGAGGTTTGGCGAAGTAAGATGACTTTTAAGAGTAAAACTCGCAAGGTTCTCCCATGTACATAGGACAGATCCTGAAGGAGCGAGCACGGCATTCTCGTATTTGTGAATTTCAATCGGCCAAGCTTCCTTCCCGAAATTTCATCTCTTCCTAAGGCGCCATCGAAGTTTCCGGCTCTCCGTGTTTCCGAAAACGGTTCGTTTTGATCCGCAGAATTACAGGGCCCCGTAATTTAGCGAGACGCGTCGAATCTTCGGCGATCCTGTCGCGTCGAGGAATCCTGGCACGAAGGTCCTTGAAGAGGATCAGGACGCTCCGTAGACGCAGGCGGAGTTGTCCGGCGGGCTGATCTTCTCCACTGGCAAAACGGCCGCCCTGTGCCACTCGTCTCGCACCTGCAATTTATACACGAATTTAGACGACGAATACATCGATCAATGCATCGCACGCCATCTTTTGTTTTTACACCTTCGACGATTCGCATTTTGTACACGGACCGTTTATTTTGAAAGTGGTGTAAGTCTATTAAAAAAAAGGAAATGAGATATTATTATACATCGTTCGTGAATAATTTAACATAAACTTTGTATCTATAACCGATCGATATTGAATATTCTAAAAAGTGGCAATGCTTCGTTCGATTAAAAATTTTCTTCTGAAAGCTCGTCTGGATTAATTCGAAGAGAGGGCCCCCGTTTGTACCTGTTCGACTTTAGCGAACACTCTCAGTAAGTTCAGACCAGCCAGTTTTTTGATGTCGTCCTCCGTCCATGTTGGATCTTCCAGCAGAGTGGCGAGTAGCTGAGGATACCTCGAGACGTCCTCCAGGCCGGTCGGTGTGCTGAAAGAAAAATAGAACTCGTGCAAACGAAGGGCCGGCTGAGATTAATAATTGAATTTGCCCCTCAGAGAATTAAATCAAGCGCGGTAGAATCGGCCGGAGATATAATTCTTTTACGCAATTTCTTGCCAGCGACTCCGGGAGGTTTTTTTTTACTTGGCGTCATCGCGTGCTCGGAAAGCGAAGGAGGCGGCGAGTGTCTTTCGAAACTCGACCCGACTCGGTTGTCCCTCGCGCTTGGGTTTAGACTTCTCTGAGAGCGCGCTTTCTACGATGATCGCAACGGATAATTACAAGTTTATCCCGTCGAAACCTGCTCCTATTCCAACGTGATCGATGCCCGCCACCTTTCGAATGTGATTAATGTGCGCTGAAACAGCATAGTGCTTTAATAAACCTATCCGATGCAGGCCCTGATGCGCTACTTTCGTATCGCAGCTTCGATGCATGCGCTCTACATTCGAGCGCCGTAAAGTTCGATCGTTAATGTATCGCACGATCGAATTCGTCGTTTATCGCTAAGGTCGGCCGACCAGTTATGAAAATGTACGCTTTCTTGTACAGTGCATGTTTCCAGATATGGCAACGTAGTTCCGAACGAAAGCTATTCACGGGGCTAAAAAAACATGATGGCCGTAATCTTCGATCATGCCACCGGCGTGAAATACGTTTCGTACGTCGGAAGGCTACGATAATAGTGCTTTACGTACCAATAACGTCTTTTATGGTCGCTGTACTGTTGCACGTTATGAAGTACGTATAAAACGGGACCATCGCCACTCCGCCATTTTTTGCCTGTGAACAAACGCATTCGGGTTATCGATACGGAGCTTGCATCGCCTTTAGCGCCGCTCGCAATATTGCGAGTGCACCCTGGAATTTTTCTTCGCGATAAGGGACCGCGGATGATGGCGCTCGCGTATAACGCGAAGTTAGTGTACCCGCCCCGAGAACGTGATGGGAATAAAATTTTTATTTACAAAACTTCCCATCCCTCTTCTTGGGGAACTTCGTATAAAGTTGCCATTTATCTCGTCTCCTAGGCTCTAGGGTAAATAAAGCTTTTATCTTGGCCCCGTATTCCTGGGCTTACGATTTTAATTTAGACGCTGGCAAACTTCTCCTTTTGACACGAGTGCGCTCTTTTGTGGCCTCAAAGTTTCTGGCGATGTACGAAGTGGACGGCGCGCTTTTTCTTAGCATTCTTCATACGGTCTTCCCGGCGCGTTTCTCCTTGTTTTGCTTTTTTCGCCTCCCGCCTTACATCTCGTTCTACCAACGTCCATGTAAATGTTCGCGCTTTTTGCGCGGATCGACGAGAACTCCGCCGGGGAGTTCCTAGTTTGCTCCGAATAAACTTTCCTTCTCCCCCCCCCTCCCTTTTCTCCGTGCTTTTAGGAAAATAAAGAGTTGAACTCAACATTCAAATTTCATTAACATCCGGCCAGCTTACCAAAGGAATTCCTGCCTCCGAGGAGCAGCGCACGTAACCTTTCTTTGTTAAATACCCATTGTAAGACCGAGGTATTCTTATCGAATAACGTTTGTACGACACTTTGCATTGCGTACTTTTGTTCGCGGGCCAAACTCGATTTTTATACGTATAGATCTCATATTTAATCTCCCTGCAAAAACCGCGCTGTCCATCGGATAAGATCAAAGCTTCCACTATCCATGTAGGAGTATGTGTTATAATCTATAACTAATCGAGCTTCCAGGCGCTTCCAGCGGCTCCCAGCCTTAAAATTCCACGAACGGTTCGTCGGTCCAGCGGACCAAAGCCCGGAATACATTATGCGAATTCACGGGCCGCGGGTCAGAAGTTTATTAGCGGCGTGGATTCTTTTGGGGCGGCGGCTATTTTACGATTCTTCCGCTTTAATCCCTGCCGGAAGGCGGCCGCTCGGAGGGCGTTATTAAAAAAGTTGCGGTTCGAGGCGGCGCACGTTCGCGAATGCGTCTGGGAGCGGAACGCACATTGAAATTCGATGGGGCGGCGCGGGGACGATCTTCCGGATTTTCGGCCGGAGTCGTTCGAGGCCGATCGAAACCGTCGGCTTCCACTTCGCTTTTATGGCCATACTTTCGCGGCGATTCGACGGCAGAACCGCGAGGAAACTTTTTTTTAGAGTCGTTCTTTGGTTCGTTTTTTGGTTCCTTTTTCAAGAGGCTCCCCGCGCCAGGCCTGGCCAACCGAAATTGCACCGAGGGCCGCATAGACGACCTACGAACTTCCAAGGGCCGCGCGCCAGTAAGAATAATACCAAATTCTTTTCCAATATAGGTTTTTCGCGTTAAATTCGCCATTTTGCAAAACGAATTCACCCGTTGGCCAATGGAATTCCGGCTCGCGAAAAGGTGAGTTCCATTTGTAAACGGGTGAATTTAATGTGAAAAGCCTGTATTCGTTTCGAAACCTGGATTCACTATGCGCTTATCGATTTTCATCGTGCGCGTTTCATTTGGATAGGGAAGTATATCGAAAGTATTTAATCGGTGTAAATGCGAGAAAACAAAGTAATACCGCATTCGGATGTGGAAACAACGCGCGCATTGGACCAGCGATAAAGTGTATTTATATGGTAATAAATATAAAGTAAAAATATAAATACGGTGTATTTAAAAAAAAACGTAATTCGTATTATCGCGGTTGGTTCTGTTCCGCGTTTCACGCGACACTTTATCACTCCGCTCTGATCGGAGCTGGCTTCTATCGTTATTCATTAGCGTCGATGCGACGAAGGAAGCGCAAGGTTCGAGTGCTTATTTTCGGGGAAAAGGGGGAAAACGCGGCCGATAAATCGGGCCCTGACAGTTTTAAAGGAGCGAAACGAGCCATTCGCGCGAAGCGCAACGCAGAAGCCGTGTTGTATTATGGCGTATCGTTGAATTTACAAATTTCCGCCGGTGCGAATTTTATATACCCGTCGCCAAACATTTTTTACACCCCCATCCGCCATGTCCGGGCTTCTCTGGAGGGATATATTGTAAATTAGCAGAGCGGGCAGGTCAACAAAGGGGGATATACGCGTGTATGTGAAATTTTTTAAACCTCGCCGTCCCATAAATCATGCTTCGCGTTTGTTGCGTTTTTAAACAATGGGCGTCGGGCACCGGGCAAGATTCGACGTGCACGATTTTACGCCAGTAGTTTTTGAATCCCCGAAGAGAATTAATGTTTTAAACATCACCCGGCGCAGCCATTGCAAATTCCACTCATTTTCCGTCGGATTATTAACCGACGTATCGCGCAAAGGCTTATCGTGATTCGATGTTTATACTTACCCTACAATATTTTAGCTAATAAAAGTCCGATAGGCTCTCATCATTCCCGGATTAAAGGCTTTTAACGGTACACGACTGGTAAAATATGATACTTCGAGCACTTGGAGAACACGCGTCTAACTGAAATTTGGTTTAAACGATAAATCAGCCGTTATTTTTTCACGGTGAAAAAGTTGGCGGCACGATTGATTTTTTCGGAATGATTCAAGAGAATACTCGTAAATATTAGAGTCTCGTACCTTGCGTTCCAATATTTCGTTGAACATTATTTAACAAGAGGAATCGGGGAAACGTTCCGTCGCCTAGGAGGCACCTGGCTTGACTTAAACTACGAGCTGGCCGGGGTTAATTGGGACAGTAGGGCGGTAGAGGTAACAACATGCCGCTACATGGCACGTCGTTTGAACTCGGCTCGCTGCAACTCATCCTTTCATGGTGGCACTATAATCAGCGAGCTATCGATTGCCCGTGGGACAATAAACGTCGAGCCCTTGACGCATAAAGATTTTCTCTTCCAGACACGACTCCCATTTCCTCCTCGCACCCGCCCCCGCTTCTCGCGCTTCGCATCGGCTTCGCCGGAGATCCGATAATGCGCGCTAAAGAAGCGTCCTTCCATTATTTCTTCCTCTCGGAGCTCTCAAAATTACCATCGCCTTCCGGCGGTGCGTCGCAATTTTCATCGTTAATCCAACGGAAGGGCGGATGAAATAGGCGAGCGAAAGAATCGTATTCGCGCAACAACCGACGCGCGTCCGTGACCGAGACACGGAACAATCCGCTCGGATCTCGTTATTCCATCGTCATCGTTCGATGATCGTTTATGAAAAAACGCACGTGCTCGGAATTCGACGCTCGCGCAACGTGATTTGCATCGATACAGCCGGTTCGTTATGTCCTTAACCTCGACCAAAATCCTAAACGAGTAATTTCGCGTCGCGATTTCGAAATAAACTCGCGATGAGAATTCGATCGACCTCGGGGAACAATGGCGCGATGCATCGTTTATACGAGGCAACGAGACGATAATCCGCGCTCGATGGACCCGGTGATTATTAAAGCGGAAAAGAAGCGCGGCATATAAATGAAACGCTTTGGCCGAAGTATCCGCCACGACGCGCCCAACCACGAATTTCCATGCGCCAGATTACTCGGTTTGGTTTTCGAAGCGCTCGTTCCGCCTGTTCGATAACGCGCGCTCGGGCGCGTGGCCGAATGTTTATTATCGAAATACAAGGCAGCCGGGGTGCGTACGTCATAATCGAGTTTGAATTATCGGCCGTAGTGTTCTCACCTCAAATTTAATCTCGGAGATTAGCTCGAAGCTTCGACGGACGGCCGTCGTCATTTCGGCATCGGTGATTGGCAGCCATCGGCTTCAATGGGATTAAATTTTAATCGAGCTTTGTGCAACGTGCTCGAGCATTTAGCCGGCGCGTTCTATTACGCCTCGTTGATGCAAAATCAGTTTCCACACTTAACTGCCTCCCTGACGAATTATTTGCGGTCTTTTTCTCTCCCGACTTTTCGATCCAGTATCCTCGGTTATTACCTAGGAACGTGTTTTACCGTTTTATCGGTCGCTCCTGGCGCGGAGATGGTTAAAAAGGCACGTATCGTTATTCGACGGTACTCTTGCAACGTGTAAAAAAACTGCGAACGAATATACGCTAGCTGCCAATAATATTCCCAATGCTTATTCGACAATGGGCAAAAATCGACCGATACATTTTCCGACCGAATGGGCTTTCAAATTTCAACGCATATTCATCCGAACGGTCACGTGGACAATGAATACCGGTCCCTTTTTTTTTTATATATAAAGAGGAGATTTTTGGTCTCGAATCGAGCAGGAAACAAACTACGAAATTAGAAATTCCTTTATCCATATCCTCATCGTGGACAATCTTATCGAATGAAAAAGGCTACGAAAACATATTTGCACGGTATAACACAATTAAAAAACATAGCAATACCAAGCGGACAGTACAAAAGACTCACGCGTGAAAAACCGTGACGCGAAAAACTATGAAAAACACGCGGGACACTTTTTCGCCACAACCACGATAAAACCCTGCGTTTCCTTTTTCCGTTTTTCATCGAAAACTCGGCTGTGTTCAGGGATGTGCCGAACTTGGAGAAAATTAACGAGCTTATTCGACGAGCATACTCGTCGAAAACAGAGCGTACGGGTTTCGACGAATATACTCGAGCTCCTCGGGGAAGAAGTGGTTGGCTCGGCTATGGATCGAGCCTCGAATTTATCCCATCGCCCTCGACGATTCGTCTCGATAATTCCGGCCTCTCTCCCATTTTTTCTCCTCCCAGGCCGACTCGTTATACGCCGATCGGAGGTATTTGGTAAGCCAGTAGGCGAGCTTGCGGAAACGTTGCTTTCCATCGGCATTGGATTCATAAGGAAGCTCCGCCGCTCGAAGGGCTATAAATATTTAGATCCTCGCGCTTACCCGCGCACCGCATATCGGGAGCTTACGAGAGGCTATACATTCTCATTAGACAGCTGACTTCTCGGTCGCGTAAATCATGCGCCTCCGTATACCTCGCTTGCAATTTAATCCTATTCAACTGTCCGCAGAAACACTCCTTATCAGCTTATTGATCCCCGTGTCGCGTCCTTCGACGCAAACGGCCGGCTGTCGCGCGCAATCCCTTCTTCGAAATTGCCAGTCTTGGACGTCGCCTTCCCTCTGATAACGGTGTCACGTACTTTAACCCTTTCCAGCTTGCCTTATTATGTTTTAGCGGGAAAATTGGATTTCGGGGAAAAACAATTTGGAGGTACGCGTTGGAAAGACGCGGAGATACGTCGTAGCAAAATAATATAAGAGTAATAATATATTAATGCCTAAAACCAGAGACAATAAATACTACTTTTTTTTTCAATGTGAATAAAGTAACTTAAAAAACATGATTTTTAAAAATAACAGGATTTATGCGAATAAAGTAGCGTATCGCATTTTTGTCCGGTGTTAATGTCGTGCGATCTCCGGATATTTCCTCTCGTACACCTTACGGAGAGGTTCTTCAAAGAAGTTCGTTGCGATCGCCGTTTACCGTTAATTCCGCCGAACAAAAGAACCGCAAATTACCGTCGTTCGCCGCGAGCCAAGGTGCGTTTCTCTCATTTTGAAAAACACGGTCCAGATCACCCGTTTTTCCAGTCTCGCTTACAAAGGCCCCCCTCCGCCCCCCACACACGCTCGCGCTTGCATTCCTCTCGCATATTTCCATTAAACCCCGTAGTCGAGTTGCCCTGAGCCAACCCTGAACCTCCCCGAAACGGTCGACCTACTTTGGGCCGCTTGCTTGCTGACCTAAAATCAAATAATCTGCCGGTCGGCCAACGGTTTGGGAGCAGTTGGGAGAAAAGGGCGGCCTGCCCGGAAACTTTCGCATACGCCGTTTTGCATTTTCCGCATCCGGACTCCACTTCTGTCCAATTGCCGCTCGCTTGTCGTCTATATCGTGTCGCGTTTATCGCATCGATATCCAGGATCGATCGTGATTAATATATTCTCACGCTGGACATTCCAATGGCTCTTTTTTTTCAATTCGTTTTGGTCTCCAACTTAAAAAGCGGTTGCAACTCCCTGAAGCATGGTTTAAAGGCCATTCGTCCTTGATTCCTTTCGCATGATGTAATAGAATACTATCTGGGTTGATGTAACGTCCGCTGGTAGCGCGATTTAACCTCGAGCGTGCGGGAGGAAGACGCCAAAAGGGGCGTTCGAAACTTTCACGTGCACCATTTGCATTTCCCGCATCCGGTCAATTCCGGGTCGTAGTTCGGGACAGTTTCGGGCGACATATTATGGCAATTTGCGGTTACTCTTGTGTCCTTTCCAAAAATCAGGCGCGTGACCATCGCCGCTTCTGTTGGAAATCTCTCATGATCCCTTCATAAATCTCACTTTCCAAACAATATGCGCGCAAATGTTTCCGAGCTCGGTTAAAGTTCCTCCGAACTTCTCCGTGAGCATTTTTCCACCAAAGATTACGCTCATTGTTACGATTAAAATGCACCAAATTTTTGACGACCGACCTGTAACCTCGTCTTTTTAAAAATCCGACTAACACGCGTAATCGGTGTCGGGAACACCTTATAATTCCCCCACATCGATCATATTTTATAATCCTCTGGATCGATAATAATTATTCTACGTTGTCCATTCTTGCAAAAATTTTTTACGTTTTCCGCAGAAATTTATCTTTGGTTCCATCGAGCTCTCAACGAGTTTACCGATAAAAGAGTCGACCTTGACCGATAAAGTCGCGTGGCTAACGAAGTGGGAAGGAAGAAAGAAGCAGGAATGCACGGTCAATCTTGCCAGGTAGCGCTACTCCGAGAAACTCGTGGGAGATACGGTGCCGTGATATGAACTTGCGCGAAGCACGAGTGCATTTTCTAAAATGCACTCCGCCGTTGCACAGTGCATTCTGTCCACGAGTCGCACGCTGCTAGATATTGAAGAGAGTTGCGCCCTCCACAAAGGAAGCGTGGTCCACGTCGCTCCTTGATTTTTGTCAAGGCTTCACGAATATACCGAATCGTGAATATCATTTTTACAGTTCTTCCACTCTATTCACACGTTCCAGTGCATAACAAATACATCTCCAAATAACTCCGAGCGGACCAATAATCCGGCAGAATGAATTTATCTTGGCAAGGAATTAACATTATCAACATTACAACGATAGCAAGGATTAACATCGTGGCCATCCAGAAGGGAAGCGCAAGACGTTCGTAAGACCGCGGTTTTGAGGCGGGTAGTTTTATCGGCATCCGTAGAACGAATCTAGGTGCAGGCGTATAAATTCGATAAAAATCAGGCGCTCTTACGGTGGCAGTTTGAGGGGAAGGAAGTGCGTAATATTCGCCCGATCGAATACCGGAACTGATTCGCCCTTCCTGCGCCCCCGATTGCATTTCCATATTCCCGATTTTCCATCGTGGAGGGAGAAACGAGAGAGGAGGAGGGGGTGGAGAGCAGAGAGAGAGAGAGAGAGAGAGAGAGAAAGAGAGAGGGCGCAGGGGCGCAAACTCACCAGATTTCTGAGCACGTCGTCCGGCACGTTTCTCGTGGAATTGCAGAGCGCCCTGGCTGCGCTGTGAGAGAAAATCACCGGTGCCCTCGTCGTCTGCAGGGCCGCCCTCATCGTCCTCGTCGATACATGAGAGAGGTCCACCAACATCCCCAGCCTGTTCAGTTCCCTCACCACCGCCTGAAGCATACGACAATCATATCCATCGGTCTCCAGTATTCTCCCCTACCGCAATCCTACGATGCAAATCACGGGCTTTGCGTAGGTCGCGAAATATTCACTGCTGGATATTTCCTCTTGCTGTACGCTGTTTTTTTTTAATTAATTTTTAGCTAAGGTCATTTTGATGTGGGATCTACGGTTTAACGTGGACTCAGAACCACCAGAGCTGCGGTATATGTATCACTCGGGAAAACCCGAAGATGATAAGAGATTCGAACCCGGATCTCCCGCGTGGAAATCCAGGCCTCCATATATTACATCACCTTAGCTCTAGTAGTAGTGCACGCTTCGTTACAAATGCCCACTTCTTTTTATCTTTTAAAGGCGCGCCTTATAAATATCTTGGGTTTGGTAGATACGGCATTAACACTATTCCTACCAGCTATTTTCCAGACGCGTTTAAACGTACTAAATATATCCTTAAAGAAAAAGAGGACGAAGAAAAAGCGTCTGAGGATTCTACAATTTTTCGAAGAAAACACTGACCGGTCGCGGTAGGAACAGTGTTAACACTTCCGTCGCGAGGCTGACGCTGGCACATCGGCGCCGAATTCGATATCCGCGTTTGAAAACACGCGCGAGTGCGGCGGCTCCGCTCGCTGCCGCGGACATTATAGAAATTAACGGGCATAACGGATGGTCTTGTGTCCTGCCGAGGATACAGCCCGGCGTGTCCCTTAATTAATGGAACGGAACAATGTGCACTGGCCATACGAGCGTGCGTTTGTACACGCTTCTTCTCCACTCCCCCTCACTCTCTTCCTCACCCTTTCTCTACCCCTCTCCCTCTTCCTCCCTCGCCTCTCCTCCTCGGCCCTCTCGAGTCGCTGCACGCAACGCATTTTTGCCCACCGCCGCGACCATCCTGGTTAGCCCGCGGGAGTACGTAACTACGTATGAATCGTACACGAGTCGCGAAAGCGAAAAAGTGAACGCGCCTACCGGCTCGTGTGTACCGCTGACAGCCCACGCTCTCCTGTTTCTCCGCTTTCCTCGCTCTCCGCTCCTCTCTCCTCTCTCTTCTCCGCATATTTTTGTCCGGCCCAAACGGAGAGGGATTTTCCTCGAGTCCGAGATGGAAGTAGGTTAGCCGATATCGGCCTATCGCTCGGGGCGATTTAAGGGTGGCGCTCATTTCATTAGTTCTCTCGCGATTGAGACGAAAAACCCTCGGTTCTTCGCGAGTCTTGATCTCCCGTGTTGCAATGTACTTACACGTAAACCTATCGTAATTCTCTAGCACCTAATAAGTGTTCCAACCGCGATATAATCTTCTAACTCTCAGATTTCTCTCTAAGACCACATCCACGAGTCCCCTCAAACACCTCACGAGCAAGAATATTAGGAGTTCCTAACGTATAAGTAATCGCCAACAGGTTCATCCGGTACTTCCGCGCTCCATCGAATCCCCACTGTCTTCGCGAACGCGTCAAGGGACGCTGCCACTTGCGGATAATCACTCTCGAATGCCGGAAGGGCTCGCGTGTCTGCGAAATAGGGGCCTGCGAGGGGAGGCCAAGGGGGGACGCAGGGCTCGCCCTAATTCGGCGCTGTTCGCGGGATACTGATTAAGAAAGACGATCCTGGGGCAGGGCGCGTAGGTGCGGGAAGCGCGAGGGAGGCGAGGGACGCCGGAGGGTGCGGCGAAGGAAAACCAGCAGGAGGAGGGAATGGGGAGTGAAAAATGGCAGGGAAAGCGAAGGAACGGCGGGTGTTTCGGCCAGTGAACATTAGTCGGCGGCGTAAGCAGCCGCCTTTCCTGTCATGCGAAAACGGGGGAAAAAGTAGCGGCGTATAGGCGGCACGTCGATGCTGGAGGGAAAGAGGAGATAGAGGAGAAGGGGGAGGAGAAGGGGAGAGGCACAATGGGCCTGTTTTCTTTTTTCCCTCCTCCTCCCCCTCTCTCCCCCTCTCTCGCCCACCCCCTTTTCCCCAGGCGCGCACCCATTTAACGAGGGGGTGGCGCTCGCTTTTCTCGACACGCACGATTTCGTCGGCGCTGCTGGGCGACCTTGCCGCTGGAAAAGCGCGGAAACCGGTCTGGTTCGTTGATCGAATCTTTCCCCAATTAGAGTCCCGATGGCAAACTGCTATCCAGCCGGCCGAGAGAGGATCCTCGCGTCGAAGCTGGCAGTGATTTTTGCGACGCGCGAGAAATAACGGTATTTTCCGATTCATCGGATAAACCCGACTCGGGAGAGCGGTGCTCGACTGTTCGTAAATTTGGGTAAATATAGGGACAATTAAATCGGGGCTTGTTTGCGCCGGACGAACGAATTGTAGCGCCGTTGGAAAATCGCCAAATATGGATCGGAGGACTTGTTTGACCATGGAACGGAGTAGCGTGTAATCGAAGGTGCGAGATTTTTCCTCTCGTCGTTGGATCCTATCGGATGGAAGGTATGCGCCGAGTTGGAGGGATTCGCCATCGAGGATCATGGCTGAAGCCATCGCGCGAGGCGCTCGAAATTAAACTGGCGAACGAACGAGATTATGAGCTACTCGGAATGGCGAACAAGCATTATATTCGAGTGGAATAAAAGCATTCCTTCTGCCACCTGAATTATACCGCAGAGAGACTGCATTGCCGTAAACGGGTCTCTCTCTCTCTCACTCTCTCTCTCTCTCTCTCTCTCTCTCTCTCTCTCTCTCTCTCTCTGTTGGACCTTCCGCGGATAAATGCAAGCAGAAAATTATACCATCGATTTTGCCCTATCAAAGGAGCGTTTAAAATAGTATTCCTCGTTCCGCATTCCACGCGCTGGTATTACGCGCACAACTTTGCTTCCGCCGGTTTTTTTCTCCACAATCAGGACTTTATTGTAAAAAGAAAACGTTGTATACGCTTACGATTCGAAGTATCGTCCATCGTTGTTCTCGAAGGAAAGTCGTACACGTAATATCCATTCGATATGAAACAAAGATCGCGCGATAACGAGGCCCGTGTTCCTCTACGTCGGCCTTTCGACGAGCGATCTCCAATCGAGGCGCGATCGATCATCCGCTCGCGAAGCGCGAGGAGAGGCCGAGGTATTAATCGAGTAATCTAATTTGCATTATGCCATCGCGATTGTCCGTCGCGAGGACACGGGTGTACGCGGCTCGCGTTCGTTCCCGATTTTCGCGCTTTTTCCCAGCCGCGATCGAGCCTGCGCTTGACAAGCGTTTCATTTTCACAGCTCAGTGAGTGACTCTTTTTCGAGATTTGGTCTACCGTGAGTACCAGTCGAACCGGGGGGAGGCATAAAAAGGAACAATGAAATCGGGTACATCTGCATGCGCCGTTGCTACCGCGGAAAATAAACATAAAAACGCAAGCCTTGCCGCGGCTCGCCCGGATTTTTTTCCCGGATACACCCGCGCCCATGGATGTCTCTTTCCTCTCGGTTGCGCGCCATTCGGTTACCACCGCGTTCTCCCGCTTTACCGCCTCTCCCTTTTGTCCTCTTGCCATCGGAGTCGATTCCGTTTTTTACTTCCTATCCTGGTAAAAAGGTAGGAGCCGCTTCTAGGAGAGTTTCAAAAGCGACTCGGATCCCGGGATCGATCCGGAGAGCATCGATGATGTCTAATCCCCTCGTCGATGAGAGAGAAGAGGGAGATAAAGGATTCAAGAGTGTAAAGAATCAGATTCGAACGAGGAAACAAGCTTTCCCCGTTTCACGCGCTAATTAGGATTTCTGCTAATATCAACACCCGTCTATTAACCGTTTTACAATCTCCATTCCTCGCATTTCGATTTCCATATAATACATCTACTCTTTTCCCATCAAACCTCGCCGTTTCATATAACCATCAAGGTCGGTAGTTTCAAAGCCTCTCGACTCTCGAATCTACATCCGTTCAGGTGTATTCGATACACCTGGAACGCAAAGGAACAATACGTAGCCCAACCTGCGTACTTTATCGCCGCCCCTTCGCCCCCCCCCCTCGTTCATTCCCGGAGCTCAATAAATACGCTCTTCCCTTTCTTCCCAAAACACGCGAGCGATCTGGGCGCACCTGAGAATCGACAGGGGGGAAATATGAGTGGCACGGGGACGGTGCAATAAGAATATAACCGAGGCGTGGCGCGGGGGCGGGGGAGAGAAGGGTGAAGGAGAAAAAAAGCGGAAAAGGGCGGAGAACCAGGGCCGGGAATGCGTAGGTACCGGCCAAAATCACTTTCCGGAATATATCTCGGCCATCGGTGGATCTACGCCCGCGTATTTACGGCGCGAGGGGGTGGGCGGGGGGGGGCCAGGCTCCGGGCAAAAATTGCACGGCTCGTAGGGACGGATGCCGCGCTGTTTCAGGATTTTAGCAGTTAAATTTATTTATTTTTTTGGAGGACTTCGCGCGGAACCATTTTTCAAACGGGGCTCGGAATCCGCTCCTCTTTTTTCGCCCTCCCACACCCCGCGCAGCCCTTCCGTTCGACCGGAGGAATTACGAACTGGGCGGTGCCGTATTTAACGGCGCGTCTGGTTTTAGTCAGCGACTTCTTTCGGTCCAGCCGCCAGTGTCCGATTATACGGGGTGTCCGTGAAATGGTCGATGCGGATCTAACGCGGTGCGTTAACCCCTTAGCCTAGGATGTCGCGTCGGAGACGTGGCACGCGCTGAATCGTTAATTTGTTCCCCGAGCTCCGAAGGGGAGGAAGGAGAAGCTGGAATAGGATGGCGGAGGTGCCAGGCGGCAGGGACCGGCTGGAGCTGATTTATCGACTCTACGATCGACGTGCGCGCGATTTACGAACCGTGCGTCATACATGTTGTAATACATATCGATATATTTAGTCGTATCGTTCGTGGAAACAGGGGAATGTAATATTACGGAACTCGATGTAAGTTATTGCCGGTATGAGGAGACGGAGGAGGAGGGTGTTGGCTTAAAAATTGAAAAAATCTCCTTCGAGTCAAACTTTGCACGGATAAAAACTATTTTATGTTTGAGCGTTGCGAATGTCCACGAACGATCGAATGTTGCGAAGCCATACGAAGCAAGTCGGATGCAAAAGTTTACTCTGGAAGGACTTTATTCTCGATTCTTTATTCTCGAGATAAAATTCGATTCCCATTGTCAATGATACGTACCATTGATCCGGTCGAAGTAAATGCCACCGCAAAATGGTTCTCTCGTTTTTGAAGCGTTCGCTCGATCGCGAAATTTTTCGATTCGAAGCGCCGCGGCTCAAAATCATTTTCAATTTCTCTGACGGACGGAAAAGGAGACGTTTCACGGGGGATGGAGGAATAGAGGGAGGCCGGTGGAGGGCGAAGCGGAATAGCCTCGAAATCCTCAGATTAGTGGAATTTCGTTGCGAACGTCCGCCAGCGTTGCGTCCCTCGCCACGATAACAGTTTTGTACCGGCAATGCTTCCGATATAGTCATCGACGTGCTCGAACAATCGAGCCATCCCTGGCTATGCAGGTTCATACTTGCGCGCAAATACTACAGGGTGCTCTAAAATTCCAGTATGTATAATACAACCAGGCGGCGTTCGTCTATCTCCATTCCTCGCTATTTCAGATCGATGCTCCTGCCAATCGCCATCGATATCATTGTTATTTCTCTCAGAGACGTACCAGTCGCATTGCCTTTACAGATTTTTCACGTTAAATTCACCCTCTTGCAAATGAAATTCACCTTTTTGCCAATGGAATTCCATTGACAAGTCGACCAGCGAACTGTTAAGGCAAACCTCATCTTCCAAAAGAATACAATTATTTGGTAAAACCTCGACGTATTAGTCTGCGAGCTGAAAGTTACACTAGGAGGGTTAAATCACGGGCTAAGAGACTTAACCGGGAAATCGAGGCGCAGTTTCGCGATCGGCCCTGGCACACGCTTTACCCGGCAAACCGGTGCTTAAAGTATATCCCACTTGCGAAGTTTAGCAATTTCGTTCAATTACTTGTATCGCGGACGATGTTTCAATACAGTCGCCGACGATCGAGCCACGGCCAACAACGTGGACTCGCGCTTTCGTGCGAACGGCACATGGACGATTCTGGGGACGAGGAGAGAGGAGATGGGAGAGAGGAGAGAGGAGAGAGGAGCGAGGAGGGGGGGAGGGAGGGAGACGGAGAGATAACAGAGATGGCTTATTTGATTTACGTTCCCGCTTGCATCCACTTCCCATTCCCCTCCGCTCCTTTTTTTATCATGCGGCAGAAACTACCGGCGAGAGGCTGCAAATTTCGCGCGATCGATCGGCAAAAACGCGGCCGGCCCGCAAAACGATCTCCCGTTTTTCCCCGTTCCTTCCCTCTTTTAAAGGACCACGGCCGCGTAACGTTGATAACGCGTAATCTGTTTAATTTAACTCTTAAAAGGTATCATGGCTGAAAAATCACTCGGCGTTAATGGTTTTTCTAATATTATCGACAAACCGAATTCCCGATAACACCGATTTTTTCCGTGATCGTTTATGGAGTCGGTAGAGATACCATTATCATAAAACAGATCACTCTTGTCGCGTATTTCGTCAACTGCGCGACGATAAAGAACTGGTAGGTTTTTTTTATTGTATCGGTTGATGGTACGTTTCAAAGGTTAATACAGATTTAACCTCCTCCGTGCTTTCCAGGACCTTTGCCCTTACTCGCGCCTTTTTAAAAAACGCGAAGTCGCGATCTCAAAGGCGGGAGGAGATGCGCGATCGAAATTCACGGTTCGCGTATTCGTTTCGCGAATTCTATATATACGTATTCTATTATACTCCACGTATTCCTCGGTCCGAGAGAAGGGAGTTTCGAGACGCGGAGGATCGCGATTAAGGCCGATACGCGTCTCGAGGCCTCCATCGTCCGTTTCGTTTATTCGTCTGGAAGTAAGAAGTGGACGATTTAGAAAACAGCTTCGCCGTCCCCTTTCAGCCACGCCTCGCGTTTCGCCGCTCGCGAATGCCAGAAATTTCCCGGGAAATCGTCGATTCCGCTTTAACGCCCGAAACTTCGCGATGAATATCGCGGAAAGTGGGTCGAGATATAAATTTATGAGAGTTGCGGCCGGCTTTCGACGCGGAGCGTAGCCTCGGCCAGGGCCGATCGAGTGCGCCGATAATTAGTTTCTTTGCAGTACCGCGATAATTCCATTGTGTTGCGCGCGAAGCATTTTCCTGCTGGGTAATCGGCCAACAGCCCGACAGGCTCGCTGCCACCTACAATGCCTTTCTAAAGCGCTCCATGAATGTTTCGGATTCAAAAGAGGAGCATTAACGAACTCCTGGTGCGCGTATGTTGCGCAAAGCTGAGTTTAATTGGCATCGTTAATGAAAAGGGGCTGGTTACTCCTGGAGAAAGAAATCGAGAGCGCAGAGTTCCTCCTCCCGTGTAATACGTAAGCCTAACGTATTGTATAGATGTACGATAAATATGAATATTTATCACACACACACACACATATACACACATGCACTCCTAATCTCATTACTCGTGACGGTTTTAATACGAATTATAAATTTCCCAAATTATTCTCGATTCTCCATCTGGTATCTTGGAGTTAGAATTTCAGTCATTCGCGTTTCAAACCTTGATATTCGCGTTTGGCACAAGATTTTCATCGCGAATCAGACTCGTCCAAGTACGGTAAGGGGTTAAAGGCGCAACGATGACGATCTACGTATCTCCCACTCACCTTTCCAAACTCGCTGAGGCCCGGCGTCGAGTCCTGGGTGCTGTTCGTCTCGCCAACAGAACAGACTGCCCTGCCAAGAAAATGTCTGTTAGAACTCCTTTCTCTCACGATTGACGAGAGATCCGCGGGGGAACTCGATCGAGTTCCCACGGACGCACGAATAATATTTCTCGCGGGTGCAATCGCGATACGTCACGAGCACGTTTTTCCTTCGAAGACGGTATCGTCTTCATTTCCGCTTACGCATCCATCGGCTTACGTTCTCTACCTCCTTCCACCTCCCCCCCCCCCACCCGTCTCCGAGTGCGATTTAAACGCCGAGATAATGCCTCCTCGAAGGACTGGCGACGACAGTCTGTCAATCTCGAAGATGCGCCCGCCTTTCTTCCGATCTCGAATATTATTCGATGCCCCGGCTACCGGATGCTTATCGAAACTTTCTCGAGGAGTTTCTGGAGACGGCCATCTTTCTCTGTCGGTTGACGGAAAGACTGGAATTGATCACTTTAAGGGTTTGATGAATTAACCCTCTAAGGGTTCAATTGTATATGGAAATTATACGAGGCATTCACGCGTGTAGATCACGAGTGAGATTCTCGATTTCATCGACGACGGGGCGATAACGCGGGCGGTAATCAGGGCTAAAATGCAACAAGGCCGTAGAATCGTCGAGGGCTTGGGAAGCCGCAGAAAATTTAATCCCGCCGTAGAGAGCCGATAATCTTGCCCCTTCCGCCCGATTCTCGCCTTCGATAGGAGAGTCTACGTGGAAACGTTGGGAACGATCGGGGCCGCTTGTCGTCATCGGGAACTGCGGAAAATTCAATCGGCTCGGCGATCTTCGAGAGAAAGAACCGTGCGAACACAAGAAAAGGGGGAGAACGGTCGTTGGAGACTGGCATTAGGTCCCGCAAATGCGTCTCCGCGCGGTTTGAACGATTTTAGCACCAAGATCGAAGTAAAAACCAGCCCTCTCGTGGAATTACACAGGAGTTGCAGGATCTTCGGTATTTGCAAGTATAGTAGAAGTGCTAGTAATTCATTTAGTATTTATTACACCATTCTTTAGAGAGCCTCCCTTTCTTTGAAAAACGGAGCAACGTTATGCGATGTTATGCGTGGTCCTTTTCGAGGCTAATATAGAGAAAGAAAAATGATCGGAGCGATACAAACACTCATTTCTCCTTCCCTCGAATACCTCTGTTATCGATCACCCCGATGCGCGCGATAGATTTTCCTTCGATTTTTAATCTCGCATCGATCAAACGGGCGGGAGAAACTGCGTAGAAATAGCCAACAAAACCAGCGCCGTCTTTCCATCGTCAAAGCTTGTCAACGACGTGTAGCTCGGACGAAAGCTGCGAGTTGAATGCAAAGCGATCGAGTTGCGGGGCGCGAGTCTCCGTAGGAAGCTGACAAGCGCATTTGTACGTGCATGGCGCACGTATTCGAGGTAGAAAGGGGCTCGTGGCAACTGGGAATCGCCATCCGCCAGAACGAAACTCGACTTTTATGACGTTACCTTTGGGCACCGTCTCGCTATCCGGAGATTTCTACGGTGGCCCATTCGTCTTCTGTCCGTACACTCGAAATTTACTGGCCAGCCGTCTACCCTCAATGTCGGAATGTGTACATCTCCCTCCACCAAGGATGACCACGTTCCAACGAGCCGCGTCTCGTATTTGAGTTCGCTCCTTGTTCGAAAATACCCTCGAGTTAGACGTGGCCGACGGATGAACGCGCAAAGGTGAAGGAGAGTTTCGCCCCGATACGAATATTATTCGCGAGTGTGTGGGAGTTTGCGCTGCGTCTCTGACTCGGCGATAACGGACGGTGTATTTTGTGTCTAATTAGGTTTCGAGCTCCACGTGTTGTCGGGCCACGCGTAATGAAAAAAGAGCAGCAACTCGTTCTACCGCCATGGAGATCACGCGTCATTCCTCCAGACTAGATGTACGTATTATATTTATTGCTTCTATATTATCGCGTCCTGTGTAAGGATCTAGGCGGCTTTTCGAGGACTCCCGAGTGTCCCTGGTGTTCGATCCTTTTTATTCCTGGCTACTTGGAAAGTGGGATAACCGAGCGTTCACTTTCGTTATTGCAAATGGGAGATCGACGGTGGAAAGAAATAGCGTCGAGTAAACGTACGAGTGGCAAGCGGAGAGAATACTGCAGGAATACTGTACACAGTTTCGGCAATTATCTCGCATTTAAACCGCGTTTTCGTTATTGACAATCGTGAAATAAACTCATCTTTTATTCATCGGCGCGTCGGGCGCACGCAGGTCGTATCTCGGTCAATCAAAATCCTACAGTAGCTCGAAATTGCGACGAATACAGTCCAAAATCGACGAGCGCCCAACGACATCCCTTTTAACACTCTGATTGCCACGTTGGCAATGTATGACGCTTTCTCCCGCAACGCCACGGCGGTCATCAGCGACCGCTTGAGCTACTTACGATTCTAAGAGTCGAATGAAAATCGACGGTCAGTGCATTTCGAACATTTGGAACCGAAAGGTGCCCCATCGAACGATTAAAAATTGATCCGTCTATATTGGAACATCGAAGATAAAGGATTGACTTCTATGAAATCTTGAATAATAAAAGTACTCCTAAGCAAAGCGCGCTCGATTCGTCCCCAAAGGCAGGTTTTACTCTACCCCTTATCTCCCTTCCGTGAGTCGGCATAGCGCGCTGGATAAACAAGCTCGAAGAAAAGGGGCAGAAGCAGAAGGATTCCACTTGGACCAAGGCGACTCGGGTTGTTATTTACGTCGTTACAAGCCACGGCGTTGGGGGAGACATAAAGTACGTAAGGATTGAAAACCGGACTGAATCGGGTCGCCGGCCATTGTCGTATAATACTTCGGGCTTTAAGCCGGTGTTGGAGTTAGCGATACCGCTCTCCTAGTCGTAATTTACATCGAGAAAGGTAGCGAAGCACCTCGCGGAACCCTTTCGGGATATAAATTCCGGCCCTGTCGGCCCCCACTGGATTATTACGCCTCGCCATGGCGCTCCGATGCGGAAAAAACCTGGGCCTGGGTTTTAGGAAGCTCGTAACGCCGGATAGCAGCGGAGTTGCTTACCCAAAATCGATGCCCAGGAAGAAAAGTGAGGCGGGAGAAGGATTTTCGTGTTCGTTATACGATTTCTTATACGTACTTTTATGGGAGTACGAGGAGGTCGGTATGAACGAGTAAATAGGGTGTAGAGTGAATAGGTGGTGTAGTGGATAGAGGCTCGGACTTTCACGCGGGAGATCCGAGTTCGAATCTCACGCGTCGATGATTTTTCCACGTGATACGTGTACCGTAGCTCTGGTGGTCCGGAATCCACGTTCAATACTAAATACTAGGCCGAATTACCTTAACAGTGGATGCGAAAAAAAATGAATAAACATTTTGCAGAGTATAAGTCGCGAATCACCAAAAGAAGGGCGTCTCATGGTATATGAGGTGACGAAAGAAGAGCGATAGTAATTCAGTGGAGGCGCGCTCTTGAGGAATGTCGTCGATGCGAGGAATGGAAATACGATGAACGCGTGGACGATGATCCTTTAAGCGTGTACGAATCACAAGCCGTGCGCGCGCAGTATCTCGGATAAGAAGTCTATATATCAAAGAAGGAACAAGAAAATGGTGCTTTTGAATAGTCGTTGGAGCTCGATTCCAGTCAGAATTCTGGTACGAGGAGATGCAGGAAACGAGGTTGTATCCGCGAGGGTAGAATTGCGAGGCCCGGTATCGAGGGACTTATAAAGCTCGGGTCGAGGATCGATGTCTTCGGGGAAGTCACATTTCTGCTCCGTTTCGGCGACATTATTCGGCTGGCGGACTCATGCCTCTCGGATGTCCAAGTCCGGCGATTCGAAAGTTCCCGGGGATGGAGAAAATAATAAGAAACTTTGCAAGGTATAAATGTTGGAGACTAGACGAGGTCCCTGGAGATTGAGCGGCTGGGCGGACCTCCGGAGTTTCGACTGATATATAGGGGAGACTTGCCAAAATCATACTCCTAAGGGATTTTTGATATATCCAAAAAACTATCCGCATTTTCAGTAAAATAGCGGTTTGCGATTATATTTTAATCTTTCCAGAAACCATTTAAATAAACATTCTATGCATAGAATAAAATTAAAAGAGACATCCGAGTAATTTTAGAAATGTATCAATCAATTACGCTATTTAACAGAAATTCGTCTTAAAATAATTCCTCAAAATTTGCATCAAACTTACTTAAGATCTTCCGGCTTTTGCAAGCTGTCGCGATATCAATCGAAATAACGCAAGTCGCGTTCTATATTACTGACTCTATACACGCTTCATATTTTCATCACTGAAAGCCGGAAACACTAATCGGTTAGCAAAAAAATATACAGGTACGATTTAGGTGACCAGTATGCATCGAGCAACATTAAGCAACAAGAAAGCCAGGCTGCATAAACCTTGAGAGCGAGGAGAGGGAAATTTCGATGGAAAATGAATTTTCTGGAAGAACGACCGACTCGTTCAGGACGCGAGGGAACCGCGCGATTCTTCGAAGCTTCTGGGGGCATTCGGTGCCGCGGCGATCGAGGAAATTCGAGGGAACCTTCGAGGGTGGATTCTCCCTCCCAGGAGTCCGCGCGGAGGGAGGGAAGGGGGAGCCTTATCCCGAAAGATATTTGTACAGGGAGGCGGGAAGTGGAATGAGTATTTCACCGGGACGTCGTGTTCCAGGTATAAAAGTGCGTTGGAAAATTGGCAGGGGCCTTTGGCGGCCGATAAAAGGATCTTCCGTCGCCTCTGCACGTCGCTTCCAAAACTCTCTCGAAAAACTTGCCGCGACAATCTCGAAAATCCTCGCGAGCGAGATCCTAATTTTGTCCTCGAGAAGAGACGCGCGAGACGTGGAAAGTATTCGGCCGGATTTTCGTTGTCGCGCGGATGAATGAAGTCTCGTCGGAGAATCGACCGTTGGCCAAAGGCGGCCGATGGAGCGAAGCTTCGTACTTCCTCGAAACAAAGTCCTTTCTTACCTCCCCTCTCGCGACTCTCCTCAGGCCCCGGACCTTCGAGGAAATAAGTCAGGGTTTTGGAGGAGCTTCGAAAGCGCCGAGGAAGAAATTTCTACGCGCCAGGATTTTAGATTGGCCGAACCTCTTTCAGGCTGATCGGCCGTGGGATTGGATTCCTTTAAGGGCCGATCGCGATACAAAGTCGGACGAAGGTTGATAAAAACAGAAAAGGGGAACTATCCTTCTGGTGGAAGATCGGCGAGGAGGGAGTTTCATCGAAGGGTCAATCGCGGAGCGGGGGTCGAAACTCCGAAGCGCGCTGTGTTTTGCACGCAAGCGGAATGGCGTACGATAGTCTGGCGATGATCAAAAATAAGGCGCCAACCGTGCGGCCTTTTGTTTCCGCCAAATGGGGGCAATATCTTCCTTGCCGCGGGCTCGAACTTCCGCGTGTAACTTCCTTTCGAAAACTATGCCAATAACGTTCGCCGTATTAAACTGCCAGCCCCCATGTTTCACCTGTTTTCTCCCTCAAAGCGCGCGGATCGTGGCTCGATTCTTAACGAGAGGAAGGTGCCGAGTTGGGATTTCACTGGTAAACCTTCGAGACGATGGACGCCTTCGGTGTAGACGTACGTCTGACCTACTTGATTATTTTTACGAATTCTCACCCAGCTCGTGCGTTTACGATATTTTAATCCTCCACGAATTATATCCGCGAATCATACAACTTGCAAGGCATTTAACTCACATTTCGATGGCGCCGCCCGCTTTATATAGTTACACGATTAGGAAATATATCTCACGCTGTGAAAAAGTAAAATTATCCGGTAAAAGGACGATATATTAGCGTGTGACCTATACGAGCCCATAGAGAGTTAGGGTGAACGGTGTCCGAGTAACGTACTTTCCAAATTTTTATATAACCGTAATCATTGGGGATGGAGCCTGGCAAACGCGACGAATGGAATATCAGTCCCCGATTCATTTAGTTGACAAGGTTCATTCGGCTCGCATTGCCTCGTTGTAGAGAGCAACGGGGCGTTTACAAAAATATACGGTGCGCAAACGAGAACGGATATCGCTCGCCGATTTTCGCACGGACAGTAGGATTTTGGCGGGCGGTGCCGGCAAAATCCCTAGCCGTTTCAAAATTGCTGCTAATTGTGAAACAACCATCGTAAATTATCCACTCGTAACCCAGTTTGCATTCGCAGTTTTCGGGCCGAAATCAAAATCGAGGACCGAATCGCAAAAGGCAGAGGGATGCCTGCCTTCTTCCCTTCGCATTGACTTCGCCAAAATAGTCTCTGATTCGTGATAAACATATTTTCGAGCAACCAACACGGTGTTCTTTTCATAATCCGCTTTTCAAAAATACACGTTTGAGCAGCCTCGAGAAAGGCGCGTATAATATTAGGTATGCAACTTTGCTTCCGATGGATTTTTTCCCCAAATTAGTGCTTTATCGTAAAAAAAACTGGTTATACGTTTACGATTCGAAGTAACCTCCATCGTCCAAGGCAAAGTTGTAGGCCTGCTATATCCGAAGCGCGACTCTATGGCGTCCTCGTAGAGAAAGGTGGAGCGCCCCGAGCGTGATTTATTTAATTAGCAATGGCAAAAGCAGCATGACACGTGTGCCAATTAAAACTTGATCGGCTTACGTTAATGAGCTGCATGTATAATTAATGACCTGCTTCAAATTCTCGCTCCTGCCAATTCCCTATTATCCCATTTAATTCGGTATTCCCTGAGGGCCCTTTTCGCAATATTTCGGGGGCTTTTTGCGAGGCATACTCACCAGGAAGTGTCGCAGGCGTGCGTCAGCGTAAGGTACCGTGCGCCCAGGCCGTAAAATGTCCTGAGTACACCCAAGGAATTCCCCAAGGAGTGGCCACCCTCCACTCCGATCAGACTTGCGATTTTGCCCTCTCTGTGCGCCTCGATGAGTCCTGCGCACATTAGCATTTTTCTCCTTCAATCGAACGCTCACTGTGCATAGCGTGGAAATGATACTTTATTGAACTCTTTAAATTATTAATATTAACCCCTTGCTTAGCAGCGACTCGAGACGATTTTCCGCTTTTTTTGCGAATTTTCTACGAGTAACTTAAAATGATTTCAGACACGATTTAACGTTTCAAACGTAAACATCGTTACTGTGATAAATAAAATTCTTCTTGCGCATACAAACCAGATTTATCGAGTATTCCGTATACGCGATGAAGATCCTTAAGGGCTTGCGATCGAGATCGAAACGTTATTCTCGAGTTACAAAGTCGATGCGGTGATTAGTATTGTAATATCATCGCGAGAGCGATCGAATATAATAAACGACCGCTCGATTTTCCGCCCTTTTGATCTCCGGCGGGGCTCCAGCCTTTTGAAGGCGCGTGAGACTTTAGTAGGGAGAAGGTTTATCGGGAAGAGGTGGGTTAGCGGGTCGAGCGCGGATTAAGGGCTCGCGGTATTCGCATCGGATAGCGAAAGCCGCGGTTTGGAATATTCAAATCGTGGATGGGAGTACATAAGCGCACGAGTTGCACGCGGCTCATCCCCTCGGAAGAGGTACTCCGAATCATCTTCAGTTCCTCCCAGGCTTCCTCAACTTTGTTTTCCCCGGAATTGCGCTCCTCTCCTCGCTGCTCCAAGTTTCCTTCCTCTTTTTTCCCCTCTCCACTGCGAAAAATTGGGCCTCCCGGCCACGATGCGATGATCCTCGAGGGTTTATACGGTCCTACGCGCTGGCCATTGAGGCGTTGTGAGATCCGTTTGCTCGAACATCTTGACGATGTGCGGTACGAACATTTATTTGTACTATTCGACAACTATCGAGCAGTGTTAGGGTTAAAGAGGATTACGTAACGGGAGGTGACGACTCTTGTCGTTCTTTTCGACGAGATTGCGCCGACGTTCTGCGCGGTTTAGTCTGGCACTGGATCGAGAAATTATGGGGCTCATAGACTATTCATGCTCGCGCGGCCCTACGGGTGATAAAGAGCGGGAATTGCGTCGCCGGAAGGGGAGCAATATCTTTGAAACCCTCCCTAATATGATATATATATACATATTATATATTAAAAAGTTTTATTAAACGGCCACATGTTGATGCGCCCGCAATGCCAGGCCGCACGTTTAATTTCTGCCCCACGCAATGGAATTTTCGTCGACGAGCTCGAGCCAAATTTACTTCGTTTATCCGCGCTTATCGCCACGGTTATTCATTTACTTCGAAGTTCCCGTCGCGCTCCCAGCCGGCAAAGCGCGTTCGAAATTCCGGAGGCGTTCCTTATTTATCTAATCATGGATTTCGCTGGGAGAGTCGATTTTACGAGGGTGGAAAAAAGATATATAACCATAAGACGTGAATTAATGACGGATCCGTCAGCCTCGTAAACTTTTATCGTCCTGTTGCTTTCCATTCCTCCGGTAGTAAAAGTTCTCGCGTTGCACTCTTTATTGCTCGCCGGCCTTGCCGAGAACATGTTTTTTATTGCGCGACACATCTGTCGGTTGGAAACTAGACGCGTCAGGCCCGCCTATCGTATCGGCCTTTTCGCGCAATTTGTCCCGCCTCGGGGTTTAATCGCGCTTCTATTAAGACGAGCGCTACGAGGTCCAAATTTACTGGCGATAAAGCTCCAACTACGTAACTCGTATTTATTGCTTTTTTTTAGATTTATTTTTGGCACCGAGTACCGAGGTCATTTGGCCTAGACCCCACTATAATATTTAAGGTGATTTCCGAACCGCCAGAACTACGGTATACATATCGCATGGAAGATTGTGACGGTATTCAAGTCTGAGTCTTTCGCGTGGAAGTCCGAGGCTCTATCCGCTACACCACCCTGCTTCTACTATTTAGATTTATTCTTTTCCAGACGAAAGTTACGAAGGAAAGCCGCGTGCGCGGAAGTTCAATCGATTCACCGCGTAAACTCGAATCGTCCTTAAGTCGGACGTTATTCCTGCAGCGCGGACTAATGTTCCAAAGGGTCAGCGAGCATGCGATATTTGCCATCGCGCCGTGTACCTAACGACATTGACTATACGCTCGAGGTAATATCGTGTTTGACGTAAGAGCGGGCCGTTTGTTAACCGTGTCCAGAGATCGTGCCTTTGCGCCGCCATGGAGATATTGCCGGCTTTATGAATAAACATTAATATCGATGCATATGAGGGAAGTTAATAATTATAAGTTAGCGCGCTGTCGGTTTGCTTATTCTCCCGCGGTTTTAATCACGGGCCGCCCTGTATGGACGGACGCGGATTACCGGGAGGCGAAACATTTGCATTTCGTGCGACCGGTAACGCAGACGCGGGGGCGACTGGCGGGTTTCAAACTTTCACGCACGGCGCGGAAAAATTGGCGGCAATAGCGGCACAATCGCCAATTAATTCCCGGGGATGAGGCAAAGCGCGTACATTGGGTCGAATTATATCCGCAAATTATACGACTTGCGAGGCATTCACTTTGATACTTCGAATCGATGGTGCTGACTACCATCATTGATATCGGTGTTGGTTATTTCAGAGACGTAATATAATCAAGACGTTGTCTCGTGAAAAGGTAAAATTGTTTGGTAAAACGTCGATATATTAGCGTGTCATCTGAAAATTATACGGATGCGTGGAACCTACGCGATTTGAAGCATCGATATTACACCGATGCTACGAATAATTATTCGCATCGGACTATTCGTTCTCTCGAAACTCCGACAAATCGGATACAGAGTATAGGATTATTAAGTGTGAGAATTAGAATGGTCCATAAGAGCACCAAAAAAATCCAGGATCGTCTTGAGTAAAGAAATTCTTATCGCGATACGAGAATGCAGCACGTTTTGCTGCATCCTTAACCACGGACGACAAATCCTCGTCCCCGTCGATGAGGTTGATAAAAAGTCTCCATGTGCAGAGCCGTTGGCTTTTCCACCTTCCGCCCTCTTTCCAGCCGCGACCTCGTTTTGGTTTCCCACTTGCCGGAGTTTCTCCAGCTTATGAAAATGGCTGACAGCTTTCCGGTGCGGTTTACTCGTCGTGAGAAGTTTTACTACAAGGCGTTCGCTACACGCCCCCCCCTAACGCTCCTGTTTCCCATCTTTTCCCCATTTTTCCGCAGCCGTGCATGAAGCGTGCATAAAGCGAGCTTCGTCGGTGATTTGGAATCCACTTTAAATAGCGGGTCTTGGGCCAAATGACCTTAGCGGTCGGTGCCGAAAATAAATTTGCCGGAGTGCAGCCGCCAGGTATAAGTGAAATCCGATAATTCACGATAGCCACCCTTATGTTATCTCACTTCTTTATTTATGTCTCTATTTACGGGGAAAGACGCCTCGGTGTTGGACGAAGGCAGACACGCATATACATTGTAATATTCGTGTCCAGTTATCCAATGGTTCACACCTTTTTCGTACATACGGTTCTTCTCCATCTTAATTCTTAAATTTCTCCAATTTCTATTGTAATTTCTAACGTATTTATTAACCGCTTTAATTACTCGAGCCACACGATCGTGGCCAAAAATGATGTCTCACACGTCGATCTCGTCGACTCCAGAAAGATCAGAGAGAGTATCGATATTAGTTTACGGATCGCTTATCACCATTTATCGCTCGTTATCAACATAATATTCTATTCATTCAATGTTATTCTCGTTAATATCCCCGTTGTGGTACGCGTCTTATCCACGCTCCTCCGCAATCTCCTCGTTGCAAAACTTCCCGCTGCCTTTATCCTCGCGTTATCGTTGTTTTCTCATTACTTTTCCCCCTTACCAATGGAAGAACGAGTAATCCTCGGCCTCTGGCCCTCCGCCCCCCACGAGCACGCACCCGACTTCCAGGAGGACACGCCTCGAATCGAACCGGAAGCTCGTGGCCCGCCGCCGGAATAAGCGATTCCGCAAAGTTAGCCCGGAATTTAAATATGCAGATTCCGCGGAGCGCCGCAGGCGGGCACGTTTCCGGGAGGCATTTTGATACAAAACGATACGGAATCTTAATAATCGCGTTACCGAGCCGGAGCACTCGCTCCTGGGTACACTTTCCTCGAGCGGGGAAACCGTACGCTTTGCAAATCGAGCGACGATCCCGGAGACATTGGCCGGATCGCGAAGTCTGCGCGGACGTTTTAAAAAAACCATTAGCCGTGTACATAATATACTTACTCGCGGACCTTTTATCCGCTCGACGGCGCTCCTTCCGACTCAACCTCGGCTTCGATATTCGCGCAAGTACGGAAAAGATTTAGCCCTGAAATCCGGTCAGCGGCTGAACCACTGCGAATGTTTTTCCATGCATAATGCGTCTTCGCGCTGGCCAGATCCTCTCGCGCCATAACTTTGGCGAGAGGGACTTTGGATCCTCTCTCTCTCTCTCTCTCTCTCTCTTTTTTTCTGTCGCTTTTTTCTCTCTCTCTCTCTCTCACTTCTACACACGCGGGAAGCTGCCGCATTTTCCGTATCGTTCGACTCGCTTAACCGACGACTCATACAGAATTCAGGGAAACGCGTGTAGGAAGCGCGAAAGACAAGTGGAAAGTCCTCTTTCCCGACTTCCACGCCGCCTTCCTCGCGCGACCCCGATTCGGTTTCCTAGTTGCCGGAGTTCCTCGAGCTTATGAAAATGGCTGACAGCTTTCTGAAGCGGGTTACTTGTCGCCGAAACTTTTACAAGTTTGCGCCCAAGCTCTCTCTCTCTCTCTCTCTCCTCTCCCCGCTGTCCTTATCCCCCGCGCCGCGATCTCCGTATGGATCCGCGGTTCTTAGCTGGGAAAATAATTTTTCTCCCCCGAAGTCTCCGAGGCTTAACGCTCCCTGGAAAAGCGCGAGCAACTCAACGCGGACGGAATTGCGCCGGAGCCGCGATTTATTCTACAGCCGCGAAGCAAAAATTCCTAAGACGCGAGAAACTCGAACGAAGCGCACGGATATTTCCCCTCTTCCACGGAGAAGTATTTTCCCCGCGCTAAATAAGCTAGATAAGGGAAAAAAGAATATTCGTCCCTCGAAACGTTGGTAATAAACGCCAATAGCTGGCGATAAACCGCGGATGGCGGGGGACACTTTTGCTACGAGCTAATACCATAATCGATGGCACTGCCGCCGATAAGCAAATATCTTTGTCGACAGTCGGTAAGGGCCGGCCAGTATGAAACGGTGTCATCGAGTTCGAACCAATAATTACTTTCCTCGCGAGCGATACCGCGCCAGAGAAATCGAGCAATTAATACTAGTCTCCTTTGTCCCACGGAGTTTCCTCGGGAGCAAACTTCCTGCAAGGCTCCGCCGTTCCTGCCACATCCATTGTTACTGCCAGTTGGTACGCGTTTCTAGAAATCTAATTACCGGTGGAACAAGTCCCACTAACGCCCAAAGCTGCGGAACAAAATTTGCAATTGTGATCCATCTAATTTCCGATTAGCGGTTTACGTCGATATTCGACGCTGTAAGAGTCAGGATCGGAGGTGCCGAGTGTGGGATAGGAATAATCTACGGTAAGAAGAAGGCCGTATACCGTAGCTACAGTAGCTCTGATAGTAGAAGTATACCGTAGCTCTGGTGGTTCGCGATCCACCTTAAACGGTAGGTCCTAAGCCAAATGACATTAGCAGTCGGTGCCGAAAAATTAATATATAAAAAAAAGAAGAAAAAGGCGGCCTTAGAGGTGCTTGACCGCGTTTGGTGTAAGAAAATGTATACAAGGCGCATAGGAATTTCGAGTGTCCAAGGCCTTCGAATGTATGGAATTGCGCTTGTGTCTGTGCGTGGAAAAATGCGTAACTGGGTCACTGGTTAGGATACTGAAAGGATAGTCGAATTTGGAGAGTCTAGTTTGAACAGTCGGGAATAAGAGTTGAGAGTAAGTCGCCGTAAAAGAAATACGTTTATCTCGCGAAAAGTCTAGTTTCCCCCTTATTGCTCCTCTAGGCCACTACTTTATGCGAGGAGGATTATATTTTGAAGAAGGAAACGCGTATTTTTTTACTTCCGCGAATAATTCACTTCTCTTTCCTTCCATCTTGCTTCAACGTTCGCTCGAGCCCCGTTAATATTTTTGCAGCTTCCTCGCGCGCGTTTTTTCGACCAGGACGGCCAGGAATACGGCCGAAATCTGTAATAATATATCCGTGCCCACTGGCACGTAACTCCGCGCGCTTTTTTCCAGTTCTCGGTACTATTAGAATGCATTTTTTATTTCTACAGCATCCTGGGGGACTTAGCGTCTGATAAATAATGCCCCGGCCATTACGCTCTCGCCCTCTTCCCTTTCGTGGTCTTCCTTAAGAACGCGCACCTTTCTTCCTCGTGGATATGCGAGCCCACGTCTCCTTACCCTTCCTCGGAACGTATCAACTGCATCTTTTATTTTCACTTGATCCCCGCCAGACCCCCCGGGGCTTTAACAAAGGTGAAATCACCGTTGAAGATCTCGGCCTCGCGATAATGCCCCGACCATAAAGTCGAGTTTCCCAACGGCGATTTATCGCAGCGCCCTTAACCCTTTCCCTCCTGAGAGCCTCCACTCGATTCCCATGGTACATCGCGCGGATCCAAATTTTTTCCAGCCCCGCGATCCTTCCAGAAAAATTGGGGAATAAGTCGCGGATTGACCTTTCCTCCCTCATAATTTTCCGCTCGAATATTCGATAGCGTGGCCGCTGATAATAATTCGATTGAAATTATTCGTAGGTGCGCGCGGTGAAAATCGGGTTCGTGCCGTTAAATATATCGCGTGCGAGATTGATTTCAGCGGCAAACAGCGCGAGTACCTTTCACACTCGAAACCATTTCCGATCCGCGTTCCTCCGATCTTTTCCGTTTAAATTCGACCACCGCAACGCTATTCCGTTGAATTGCGGCACAAAAGTTTCGACGATCGTTCTGCGCGGTATGCTTTGAGATCGTTTCTCAAAAAGCCCGGTGGCCCACTGGCGAAGTTCCGCGTACGGACACGCGAAATCCAGACTCGGGGCCGATGCGCGATGCATTCGAGCTCGTGCTTCGTCGAATAACAAATCGGGACGGTGGTCGGCGTTTAAAGGTGTTTTGCACGTTCCGGAAAATTCATATGGCGTTTTTATACCTCTGGGAGTTCGCAGATTTTGCTTTCGATTTTTGTTATCGTTTCCATCCCTTAGAGCTTCGGAAGTGGGATAACGGATTGTTGATTTTTATTCTTATATATTGGTTATCTTTATATAATTATTATTACTTATTATATACTATATATATTATTATATTTTATTCTGATATAATACACGGTAATCCAGGTTGGATCTATTTAGTAATGGAATTATCCGCGGTTAGAATTACGGATAATGCTACTCGACTTATAAAGGAAGCGTATCCACGTGCGCGTGAAACACGCGTAACGAATACGCGGGACTTTTTCCTCCGTAAAGTCAAAGGCGCCACTCCGGTACTTCCTCGTACCCTTTCGCCTTTCGAGTCGCGAATTTTCGCGACTCTGCCACGCAAAGAGTCAGCCGCGTATTAACCGCCGTATTAACCGGATGCTCGACGTAGATCATCGCTTCGGTTGGAAACTCGTCGCTACTTCGTGGATAAACGGATTTCGAATCGCCTCGATCTCGCGCGGGATTACAGCCCCGGTCGTTCTCTTTGAAAGGAGAACTTGGTCTACGATCTGGCTGCGCATATTTCAAAAGAAATACCCGGCTATTTGGAGAAGGAAGTTGCGCGGAATGTTTGTATGCACGTAGATCCGCACTCCGTGTCGGAGTACTCACCTTTGACGGAGGTAACCAAAGTTAAATGTTGAGCATTCATCTCGGCGAGTCGGCGAATCACGTCGATCTGTTCCAAGGAGAGCTGAACTGCGTTTAACTGAGCCGCGCCGCAGGGAACGTAGGCGGACCAAAACTGGAAAAATTGGAAGAATAGCGCACTGGTTAGAGCGGTGCAAAGCCATTACAATGGCCTCGGCGAATGAGCTTTTCTCTTTTAAAAAATATCGCGAATTTTGGATAAACCTGCCGAGCAATTTGGCCCTTGGCACGAATTTTCGGCCCGTTCTATTATGACCGAGGCGCCCACGTAAGTCCGCGATTCGTGGAAAATACATCTCGACGGATCCTCCGGCGCAAAGGAGACTTTAAGCCTCGAGGGTTTTTAATGAGAAACGTTTGACGGGGAAAAAAATGTCCTCGAGTATCGCGGGAGAAGCGAATGGCGATGTGAGGGATGAAAGGAGGAGCGAAGGAGAACCGTGGACGTTTTATCGGCGCGGAGCTCAAGGTTTAATTTTGCTCCGATACGTATTCCTCGGTTAGTACTCCGTCAATATCTCGCGATCCTCGAGGAATTATTTTATCTCATTACCGGCCAACGGGGTATCTCGCTGCGCGAAAATATCTTCGGATGAAAAAAAGTAATTTCCGCAAATTGGCTTATCGCTACAATTTTCACCGCAAAGGCACCGCGCCGTTTTATCCCCTTTCCCGCTTCATCCTTCCTCGATTCGTCGGAGGAAACGGACGAAGATATTTCATCCTGAAATTACAGGTCCTGCGCGACCTTTGTTTTTCATTCTATCGACAAGAATTTGTCAATTTCCGCTGTAGTGCGCGAGGATTTATCGAGGACTCGAGGGTTTTTATCGCGAGCCGGCGAAATGAATGATCGGCCAGCGGCGCTCGCTGGAGGGGACAAGATGAATTATTAATATTCGTCACGCGCTCGCGTGCCTTTGGGCTTGCGTGGCCGTAGTTAAATCGACGATCGCATCACCGTAATACGCTCATAATCATAACACTTCGGAACACTTACTGCCGGACGGTGGAGGGTTAATTAACACCTCGGCCTGGATGGCCAGAATTACAGCGCAGTATTCGCGAGGAGGCAGTCAAAGAGCACTTCAAAGATCGCTTCGCACGATAGTTAATCCCCATGCCAGGCCACTTACCGCGATTACACTGTAACGTGTTTGCCGAGAATTTTGAAAAAGATGCAAACGCCAGAAAGTCCCTTTCGTAACTCCTTCCTGCACGGAGTGGCCAGTATTCTCCAACGAATTGCTTTTGAGAATATGTTTTAAGCGATCGGTTATGAGCGATCATTTTACACGTATGATATTACCATGCGCGTTCTCGTATCAACGCGTAATTCTTTACGTATATAATCATATTTTTACGTTCATTTTGTTCCTGGAAATGAATTTTTAAAATCATCCTGGACGATCTGAGGATCGACGAACGCAGGATCGGCTGGGCTGCACGATCGAAATTCGGGGCTTTCGAGACGCGGCCCTGGCAATTATGAGGCGGTCTAATCATCGTCGAGTTTCTACACTAGCGTAAATATTGAATTTCGGCTCTAGTCTAACGCGATTGGCATCCTCGATTCTCACGGTACAGCTCCCACGACATCAACGTTATTATACTAATCGCCTAATGACATGGTGGCCCTGGGCAGGAGGAGGAGACGCAGTCGAATGCACGAATTCCCGTGTGAAATCTCCTCCGACGAGAACGAGCCGCCAAGGAGAACGGACTATCCGCTATATGTAATCGACCGTCACTCGCGTTTTATACCTCGCGTCGCGATAAATTAACGGTCCAGAAGCATCCCGTATCATCGACACATTGGCCACGAGTTTTTCTATCGAGCCTTCAAACAATTTTATTTCATATCGATATCCTTTTTTAGCTCGAGGAAGAAAGATGAATAACGAATGGACTCTACAACGAGCATTTTGCGGTTAGATTTGAACAACTCGGCGTAACAAGTGGAATTGATCGAGTTGTCGGCGTTATTTTGTCGAAAGTTTAATGGGCGAATTTTCCGAATGACAGCGCGACGCGATTAGCGAAACTGCTTCGTTCTGGAGCAAAAGCAGGATGTACTTAAGTACTTAGATAACGCATCGGAAAATTGAAGATTCAATAGAGCACACGGGCCGGGCCAGAGCGTGGCGCGTCGCTCGGAGCTGCTTTGGCAGCTTTGTTCAGCGAAGCGCGCTCAAAATTTTCCGAAAATACAGTTTGGCCGGATACTATAGCCCCTCGACGTTGGCCCCGGCTCGAGTATTATAATTGGACATCGCAGGGCCGTTTTTCGAGTAAATTTCCGGCCAACCACCGGGCGAAACTCCGTGACAGAGTTTGGCAGCGTAATTGATAACGACATTAGCAATAAAGTCGCCCGGCGCAGTTATTTCCGGGAGGTTAATAGCCCGACCATTAAAATCACGGATACGCGAGTAATCCCTTTAGCGCATAACAATGTCTCCTTTAAAAATACTTGACACTTATAAATATTCATAAAGGGAGCATGAATATTCATGAAGTTTTCTAATAAAATGGCTCGACTATCTTTTTGCGAAGCGCGATACCTCGTAAAACGGCATTCCACGCGGTTCCACCCTCCGTCATTGGCCACTGCGCGAATTTTTCCCGGACGCCACGACTCGCGCTCAACACTGCCAACTGCGAGGTGTCTCGTACTGAGCGTACGTACCAACACTGTCGACCACGAAATTTCTTTTCCAACGACGATTCTCCAACGAACGGAGGAGCGCAGGCAGAAGGTACAGCACCTTACATCGCTTTCACGCCCGTACAGCTCGCCACATCTATTCTATCACGGTAGGTACGTGGGATCGCGGTTAATAAGCGAGCGAGAGATAAAGTCGTCCAATTGGAAAGGGACGCGCGCTCTTCCAGAAGGAAGGCAGATAATACTGACGGGCCAGGTCGCGTGTTTCGTTAAAAACACACGCGGCGGCCGCCAACCGAGGATAGCCTCGATAATAAAACCTCGGCGCGGTGGAAAATATCGGGGAAAACTCGATTCTGCGTTTCGAATTTGTAATTTCGGATTTAATAGGCAGCCGGCTGGATTTTCGTTACTTCATTAAAGCCCCCAGCGGTTCGTGGATTAACGCCACGCGGCTCGATCGTGCCTCAGAATTGACTTAACTCGATGTTTACGTATCCGATCGCATAACGCGCTTTATAGCTTTTTATCCCGGCAGCAATGATTTTTCCGTTTTTCTCTCTATTCCTTCACGTTGTTACGAATATCCCGTGTATGAATCGAACAGCGAATCGAACAAACGCAAAGATCGACGGAGGATACTTAAGGATACTCGAGCACCGATGGTGTTTATTATTAACTATCCATATTTTGTCGTTTCCAATACATTTTTTACTTAACGTTTTTTTTACTCGTTTCCTACGTTGCATCTGCTTTTCGTAACCTCCTCCCTTTCAAGGAGAAGCGAGAAGGTATTCGTCCGATGGAGAATTCTGGAACTCGTACATCGCGGACGATCATAATCCTGTTTACCGGTGAACTCGCGGTGGCATAAAAATAACGAGATTTTGTTTCTGGAACGCGATCCGTCCACGGTACATTTCAGTTTGGGCCGAAAATTCGCGGCAGCGCGCAAGTTTCGGGTCGCGATAAAGAATAATCGTCGATCCGAGAGCCGCGGAGAAGAAGAAGTCGCTTACCGCACTATCCTCGACGCGGCCGTTCTTTCAAACTTGCTTGTTTATCTCGGCTTCTTCCCCTCGGACGAATAAGCTTCGGCATAAAAGCCGAAACGGCTCGCTTCTCGGCCGAGGAAATATGGACGGGCAAGGGACTCCGCGCGATTCGAGTTTCCAGAAATTTCTCGTCCACTACTTTACTTTTTTCAGCATCGAACGTTACGTTAACTCCATTGAAATCCGAAATATTAGCCGTACAACTTTGCTTCCGTCGCGACAAACGACGGACAATACTTTGAATCATAAATATATATATATAGAGTGGGCCATTTCAAAGTTTGTTTTTAAAAACGCAATAAAACGAGTCTACATCGATATTTAAAACAAATTTTTTTTTATCGCTAAGGTTGGAGTCTCCGATTTAAGAACGAAAAACCAGACCGATTTGGAGAAAGATTTAAGTTAGAGAAAGCTTTTAGATTAAATTACAGATTTAAGAGAAACAAGCCAGTGGATGGCCCACCCTATATAACCAGTTCTTTTACGATAGGACCTCGAATTTGGAAGAAAAAAGCGATAAATCCCGCGTTGACCAGCCAACGAAACGATTCTCGATCCATCGAATCCGCAACGGAAGCGTACCTTGCTGCGCACGAGTATCTTTAGATAAATGGCGAAGCCTGGTAAACCCCAATGTCCCCTATCTCGCGGCGAGACAACTCGAGAGAGCGAATCGAAAGTGCATTAACGCGGGCGGCAAATCCGCATCGAGAAAGTTGCTCGCTCCCAGCACTTATGCATAGATAAAAGCTCGCTGAGAAAATGGGAAAGGGTTCCGGCGCAACATCGTTTCCGCCCTAACCCTCGTGGAAACTCGAGGAAGGCGCGGTGCCCGCGCGAAAAGAGCTTTGGCCAAAGTATTCGCCCGTAAACCAGAGCCGCTGTTGAAAGGCATTTACGTCCGTGAACCGCCTGGAATCATTCGCGAATGGCGGCTATTCCGGCTGAAACCGTTAACCGCCTCCAATCGAAGGTACCTCCCGTTACACTCCTCGCAACGTAAACCATGGAAGAAGACTTTCTCCAAGACGAGCCACGTTTTGCGATCTAGCGGACGAATCAGCCTGGAATACGGAGAATGGAGATCCACGAAGGGATACTCCATTGGGAAGCGTGGCTTTTGTCCATTATTCCGTGCAGAGGAGTCTTTAATTCTCCACGCGGCCTGAAAGCGTCTCCTCGATTCGCGAGCCGCTTCGTTAAGCCCGAAATTCATCGATACGCTCGATGTATCGGGCGCACTCCGCATTGAGGGTACCGCCGATTTTTTGATCCGCAGGACGATGAAATGAACCGATCAAAACCGGGTATCCAATAAAATCTTCCAGCGGCTCGTAAAACTTTCATCCAATTCCGACTGCAGTTTAGGAGTCGCGGAAACACGACTCCCTCTCCCCACGCCCTCTCCATTTCGAGTACGAATTTTTTTCCATCGCCAAACCACCGAGCCCGTCCTTCCAGCTTGGCTATCCATTAGCGGCGAAGCGGGGAAAAACGAGCCGGAGGGGATCTGAATTCGAGCGGCGATCGAAGATGAGTTAGAGCATCGAGCGGCACGGTATTTACATTATTAATGCAATAACAGAGGGAAATCCTCCCGGGAGGTCGAAAGTTGAGACTCTAAGGCTCTTTCCGCGATTATGGAGTCTTCCTCCACTTTCCATCGAGGTCAGAAGAGGGGGGAGAGGGGGGCCTTCGAGGTGGAAATGGTTCCGCATCCAGTTTCCGACCACTCTCCATTTTCTGGCCGAGCTTTTATCCGCGCGTAAGCACTCATGAGCGCCGAACTTCCTTCTATTGAGATACCTTTCGTTCGCGATGCCTCCATTAATGCGCATTCGATCTCGTTCGGTGTACCTGGAGTTGTCGGGGTTGATGAGAGTACGAGAGGCAACCTGCGGATTCTCGAGGATCCAATCGAGGTAATCCGGTTTGAGGATCGACGATCGATATTCGTCGCCTTTGTTGAGAGGAAAGGGAGAAATATCGTTCGATGAAATAGCATGGAATAAAAAATGTCGCGAGCCTATTAATTCCTTGTGAAACGGAAGAAACTTTTGGGACAACCCGATATATTTTTTGATATTTCGTGAATTGACAAAGCGTGCGGTAGAATCTTGTATCGATACAAGGATTGTACGTATTTTCATAATAATACACCGGATTGTATTAGTACAATTATATATGTTTTGCGCGAAATAATGAAGCGCAGTGGAAAAGCCACGAGTCGTAGGTAAGACGGCCATCCGTAAGACGTTGGAATCCCCGGTCGGAGTTACTCTCTGTTCCGCTCCGCGCTCTTCGTGAAATACGCGCCTGTACGCTCGTTGCTCGAAAAACTTTTTGTTTCCTTCTACTCGACACTTTCGCGGTCGGTACTTTTAGCCCGCCACGCTTTTACGCATTTTTATCGTCAGAAAGTTTATTTGCGCATATTTTTATTCCTGCCAGAACATCGCGCGGCTACGCGGGAAGGGCGTACTTCGAAACTAAATTGCCACGGAGGCAAGTGACAAAATTCACGGGGCAAAGGAAAATAAAATCTTGCGTTTGAAATAGGTACATCCGTTAAAGCTGGACGCTTGGAGTTATTATAAACGATATACACGCGGCTGGCCAGTATCCATTTCAAAGTACTCCAGGCCCCGGTCCAGTTACCCCGCTGTCCAATTTTTTCCACGCCTCTCTTCCATTTACGTCTCGATTCACCACTTTACATTTCTCGCTTGCAATTTTATTTCGTTCTTAAATTGAATAAACCTTAATTTTTCGAGCCACGCTTTGCTGGCAGAAATTATTCATTTTCTCGCGCACACAACGTCGTTCCGTCGACAGAGAAATTCCAAGTCCAAAAAACCAGATGCAGAACGTAGAATTGTTAAGTACAAAAATGAGTGTCCCTCTAAAATCCACGATCCTCTTAAATCCATCACCAGCAAGGAGGTCGGGAGTCCCAATGCGCGCATTTCAAAATATCCCAATTAAACAATCGCGGTGGTGGCCACAGAATACGAATATCCCACGATCTCTACTTCTCCGCGCAATGTACGCTCCATAAATTCAATAAAAATTCCCCCAGTAAGCGCAAACGTTTCTCCTAGGAGAACTTATCGCTATACCGCGTTCCTCGCTCGCAAAGATTTCGAGCAAAGCCGCGCGAGGTTCTTCGATCGAGCGATATCTCGTGGGATCAAGTTGAGGGGGTCCCGCAGGACGTTGAACTCAAATTGCAAACAGGTAGCCGGTAAAGTACATCGGGCAGGCCAAGTGCTCTTTCATTGAATTCCAGTGCTTAACCAGGGGAGGAGTAAGAGCCGAGTGGCGCATCTCTTTGGGGCAACTAAAAAATTGAATTTCTCCCGAGGAAGGACGGCCTCGGACGATGACAATGGAGGAGCCTCTCGCCCAGATTGCGTCTCGATAATCGAATTAGGAATCGTCGGTACTAAGGCCGGAGTCTCGGCGGCAGCGCGATCGGAATTTCAGATCGGGACTGCTTCGAGTTACTCCCACGGCTTATGCTCGCGTCTTCTCCTCCTACCCGAGTCTCACTCGCGAATTATACACCACTTCGCTGTATAAAGTAAGGCATTTCTCTCGGGGGAAGACGATTAACGGGAACGGCATTGTATTTTAAGGAATAAAGTTTGATTGGAAATTTCAAAGAGCGGAGCATCGGTTAGAATTTTCTATGCATATATAACCGATTGTATTACGTTTATAATATTTTTGTTATATCTTTCATTTATATTTATGTTTATTTTTATGTATATTTTCCTATATTTGTACGCTATGTATTATTTTAATTGATCATTAGCGAGCGTATTGGCGATAATAATTGGCAGCGAGCGTTCGACGTGAAATTTCTCCTCGGACTCGACGCCATGCCTAATTTCTTTTTTTCTCAACTTTATTAACGTCCATGGAATCCAGGATCGAGCCGCCAATGCAACTTCGGTGGACAACATCGGTGTTGTCCCTATATACTCTTTCGTTTACCCTTTTTATCCTCCGCCAAGCTTCTTTTCCACCGGCGAGAGACTCGCCCACGTTTTCTTGCCTCGCTGGCTTCCCTCCTGTACTCCTTTCCCGGGTAAGTTTAAAGCGGCCTCCGCTGGCCGCCGTCGAAAACGTCGCGTCGATTTATCAGCGTGAGCCGTGTTAAGCGACGTAGGAAAACGAGGAAAGAAAGCGGGCGGCAAAGGCGCTAGGAAAAATGGGGAGGCGAAGGGAGGGCGCCCGTGTTTTTTCCTTCCTCCCTAACTACCCTAGTCGCTCCGTGGGATTTACTTGGGGCCGGAAAAACCGCGGTTCGAGGTCCTTGCACTTTTACGAACAACGGTACTCTTACATTTTTTAAACGCACACTTTTCTTCTTCCAGATCGTTCGTATAAATCGAAATATAGGCACTGGGCAATTTCTATCGAGATGGATTTTTTATGCAGATTTTATATGAAGGGCAAAGGCTCTGGTATTTGTAGATGGAGTTTTCGCAACTCGTGTATCAAGGGAAGCCAGAAGCCAGGTATGGCCATCGGCACCTTTCGCTCCGCGACATTTAACATTATAACGAGAGCGCCGAATAATTACCCCCGGCCGTATATCCTCAGGGATATTCGACGTTTTTGAAATCCCGCGCGGAAACCGATTTGGCCCCTCGGCTCGTCTGGCCTCCCCTACGTTGCTCCGCAGTCCCCGCTGAAATCGCGAGAGCATTATCCCTTACTAATGCAGGATCGATCTGCCAGCCTGCAGGGAGGAAAAACAAACGAACCGCTCGCAGCTTATTCGGCGTTTTTTAATTCATCACCCCGATATTCTTCATCCATCATCCCCCGCGCGAGCCTCGGCGCGGCCCGATCCGGCGATATATTATAAATCGATCCGCCAATTAATCGCGAGCCGGCTGCCGCAACGAAAAATGGTTATTGTGATCCAGCCGAAATTCTCTGGCCGGCGGGTGCGTGTAATTAAACGCGAGTCATCGATGTCACGGCTCGAATCGCGCCCCGTTAAACCAACGGATCGCCCGAACATCCAACGGTACACCATTATTTCCCTTTTCCCGCCAAAACTCGGCCCGGTGTTCGAGCCTAAATCCGGATATGAACGAATACAGTGGCCCTACTTCGGACGTTTGATCGACTCATTTGTATTAAATGCATATATATATATGTAAGGGAAGATAACGAACGGATCGTCGTTTCATTTCTGAATTTTTAAGGGGCTCGTTCGGGATGGCTTGCGTTGGTTCAATACAAATATGCTATGTGTGTGTATGTAAATATATATGAAAGAAGTTTAAGACGAACGAAAGTGAGGCGTGGATAAACGACATGCTCGAGCTTTTAACACAACCGAAGAAATCATCTCGACACCGTAACCCAATGAGGATGCATCGGTTTTAGCGATTAACGCGCTACAACCGCTCTCGTGCGATGTACTTTCGTTCGTAACAACGATCAATGTGCTATTCAATGTAATACATCGACGATGCCGTGTATACGTGGCTATTGGCTAACTTGTGTTCACGTATAGATACGAGGCGAGCGCGTTATCGACGGAGGCGCGCCTTTTTTTGAGGGAAAAAAAGCACAGCCGGCGGAAGCGAACAATCAAAGGTTTGTGGAACGATCAAAGATTATTTACGCACGGGGATAAAATCGGGGAGCAGACCTCGGGACTGCCAAGCTTTTTTTATATGGGCAGGTTTTTCAAGCTTCCGCGGAGCTTTTTCGAGCTTTCCCAAGCCGCCACGCAGGAGTGAAGGAAGGTTCGAGACAAACGTGCCAACGGCCGAGGAGGAATTTCGTGAATGACGAGTACGTGGACTCCCATAAGATCTCCCGGCTCATGAATTAAAAATGATCCACGCGGGAAGGTGTGCGCCAAGTCTAAATTTGCTGTTCTCCAGGAAGATCGATGGCCCGTCTATAAGAGGCGCATCCATTTTGGCCCCGCGCACTCGATAAAGAATCATACGGCGCTTTTCCATGCGTACACCGCGTGAAACGTAGCGGACCAATGAGAGGAGAGCTCGTAACGATGAGGTGCATCGGACGATTTTCACGATAAGAAAGTAACAGATTACTTCATTGATTTATATATACAGCTACGAGCCAGCGTAGATAAAGACTGTAACATTGGATAGATCAGGTTTCGCGTTTGTATAAACATTGTCGCTATCGTCAGGAAACGCGATTCCCCAAACGTAATATTCAAACAAATCCGGGCAAGCTGCTCGAGACGCAATCACGGTGAAAGTACTTCGCGAAGGGTGGTTTTTATCGAGAAGTTAAGTTTCAATAATGCGAAGCGTGTCTCGAGGAAATAATTGGAATATCCGGCAGGATTTTTCAGGGTATAAGTATTCCTCCTTAGCCTCTCCTCCGCTCGACCAGCCGTGCGATCGCTTCCAACTTTCTTATTCTTTATCTCGAGGAGTATCGTTATCCCGGAATACGGTGTATGACTTTCCATTACCGCGGCCCTTCCTCACGTACCGCGAGCTCAAAAGCCAATCAGCGTAAGTCATCTTTATTGTGGAGCCGGAAATTAAGCTTTTGGCAGAAAGCCCGGATAATCAATACTTCTCATGAACAGTGCGCAATAAAACACACTTCTCGTTATTAGCACTCGCGGAATTCCACCGAGCCGTACTTTACGGGAGAAAAATAGCCTGTGGAGTTTAATAAATTTAAGTTGGCCTGAGGGAGGGGGGGGGGGGAGAGCGCGAAAAGCTTTGGTTTACGACGGTTACTCGCGTCCCGAGATATGCATTGCGAGCCGCGGAAATAACGGCGATATTTCTCTTGGTAATTTAATCTTGATTACTCCTTAATACCGAGGCGTCGGTTATACGTTCGTTTGGCCTTAACGATATTCCCAGCGGGCGCCATTACCCGAGCCAGCGATTTTCCCAGCGCCACTACGATTAGTAACGTCGAGATTTCAATGGTTTCGATCTTATCGATCGAAGTCGCAACGTTTTACGATCAGTCAGGGGGCACTGCGGAATAAATAATCGTTATCGCTATTATAAGTCGCGGTGCTCCGCTTGGTGCACAAAAATCTGAAAAAATATCTTTACCTTGGAAAAAATCCAGTTTTCCCCTCATCGCTCCGCTAGGCTACTGCCTTATATTTTATATTCCTTCCCTCTTACGATATTTATATCAGCGCGATATATCGAGGAACCTTTGGCCTCTGTCCGCTCGTTCATTAACGTTCTCGCTAATCGACGACGAGGCAACCACCGGTCGTTACAGCTTCCCCGAATTTCCGCAAAGAAACGAACGGTTGGGAATCATGGGCGTTAGGGGATAATCCTTGGATTCCAGGATGCGGATAGACGAAAATCTGTGGGCAAAATCCGCTCGTTAAGCGGCCGGGAGTAGGTTTGCTCTCTCAAAATGGCCGCGCGCATTGGGACTGGCTGGTATGACCTAATTATGATGGCGGTATGCCGGCAGAGTGCCATGAACTGACTATAAATGGATGCCCGTAAACCAGTCCTGCATGTGCTGCTTCACGACTATACCCTCTCGCGATAACAGCCAATCCAGCCCGTTTCCACCCCCCACGACCACCTTTCTCTCTATCTCTCTCCCTCCCTCCAACCCTCTCTCGCTCTCGCTCGCTCTTTCTCTCTCTCTCTCTCTCTCTCTCTCTCGCCCTCGAACTTTCCGTCCCTCTTTATGCGCCGACGATGAGAATGGAAGTCCGTGGAAGCAACGTTTTGCGGTCGAAATACGCGCGATCTCCAAGGGCTGATCGACGTATCGACACCTGTCACTACTTTTGGCCGACTTCGTCATCGGCCCCTGTAAAAACTTGGAATCATTATCAGCGGCTGTTAATGAAGGCCATTAGCCACGTTCCGTTATCCGCAAAACTCGCTGGCGGCCAATGAGGAGAGAAACGCGGTTATATTCGCAGACCCAATTTTCCGGAAAGTCTCCTCCGGAAAATGCGATCGCGAGTTTCGTCGGATGCCGGTTTACCCTTTGATCGCGAAACTCAACGCCTGGCGACTCGATTATATGTTTACTTTAGGATGAGTGGACTTTATTGTACGGAGGGGGAGTCGACAGTTTCGGGGGTAAGGTTCTTCGTTCGATTTGTTTCGAACCGATCGAATAAGCGCAGGTAGTATTGCAACGCGACCAAGGAGGATTTCTTCCCAAGGTTCGCGATTGGCGTGAGCCAGCGCGATGGTGGTGTTCCTATTCCATCAGCGCGGATCACGGGGGTGCAAAGTGGATATGTTATGCACCCTGAATTTCAGCGATCTCGAAAGTGATTGACGTATCGACAGCTGCCATCTCTTTCGCTCGACTTTATCGTCGATCGCGCCATGATATTTCGATTCTTTATCAAGGATCCGGCCGTGTCGTGACGCTGAAGCTCCGCGAGTCGGCGGTCCAACCGAAGAATCTCCCCTCCCAACCTTTCCTGGAACTCGCGTACGACGCTAACGAGGAACCCACTCGTTTTCGAATCCGACGAATTTCATTTACTCCGCAGTCTCGACTCCCAATAGCGCCTCTTTCGAACTCGACGCGACGCTCCTCATAATCGGGCCACGTTTTTCGCCAGAGACTCCAATTCGTTGACAAACGAATAATGGCGGTAATTCCGTGGGTGTATCGAGGTTCGAACAATGGCCGATAACAGGTGCGCGCACCGAGTAGACGCGCGAAAAGGGGAGACGGAGTAGGAAGGTAACGTTGCGTCACGTTTTCACCAATTTCACCAATTCCGCCGTTTGATTGGCATATCGCCACCTTTGATTGCGGTAGATTGACTTTATCGAATCGCGCGCAAGTTCTATCGCTCATTGGCAATCTGCGGAGTTGAAGGAGCCGATCGGTGATTCGAATATGGATCGGCCGGGTTTAGAAACTGGATGATTAGAAACTATCGATCTGAACTTGCCGATTGCATGCGGAGTATGCAGTTTGATATTAGAACTGGCGCGCAGGTAGAATTTCTGATTCGGACAGCCCAACAGGGGCGGATATTGTTGGTGGCTTTTCGACAGATCGATCCGTTTATTAGCTTCTCGCTCCCCTTAGATCCCTATAATAGTAAGTCCCGCTGTTCGAGGTTATTCGTCCTTTTCTCTATTTTCCACTACTGCACATGATATCACCGCATCGCATAATCGCGGTACATCGTCTAGATATTTTACGAGGCACAAACGAGTTGGGATTTTCGTTCGGTCGTCGCGCGTAAAACTCGAGGGTGCAATGGATTAAGAAATTCGCGAGGCGGAGGGTATAACCGGCGCATTTTGCGTGAAATCGTGTCACGAGGTTTAATTGAATTACCGCGGGATTATACGAGTTTTCTAATTAACCGGTATACCTCGGCGACTAATACCGCGGAACAAATTAATCATAAATGATATGGGAACATTTCTTGGTGAATTACGCGGCCGAGTTAATATTAATTTATAGTTTACTTGCAGCGCGCACGTTGTGCATATAAACGCCGGCTATAAACTGACGCGGCGTCACTTCCCACGAGAGGAACTTCGCGAACCATCAGAATGTTAATTCAGCCATCAGGTTTTCGCGGGCCCCGAGTACACGCCGCGCCCGCCTAATATCAAAAGTTTTGCTCCCAGAAGGGACGAGACAATTCGGAACGAATCTCGAAGAGACTGACAATTACGTTACCGGAATTACATTATCTCATTCCACCGCGGTCGATTTTTCGTTCGCGTCCCTTCGTCATTCACCATTTTGGTCCAGATTAAAACCGATCGCGGGATTTCCTTAACCCCTTCACAGCCTGGTCAAATTACCAAAAAAGCCCAGTGACGAACGTGGATTATTTATACATCACCCTTCATAGATCCACCCTTAATTCATAAACCAAAACACCTTTAAATCTCGGAAAGCTCGGTTACATTTTAAAATACACCCTCAACGGGGAAAGGGAATTTTGAAAGCCCTATCCTCGACAATCGGGGGGGTAGGAAATCGGTGGAGTGCTTGTTAATCACGCACACGGCTATCGCGAAGCGTCGATAACAGGGGAGATACTATATCAAGTTATATCCCAGATGGGAGCTCAAAACGTTAAAGCCGCATAATTATCCCGATACCGATTCGAAGCTCCAAGTTTCCCTGGATCTTTTCGGCTCATTGACACCGTTACTCGCGTAGCCCCCTTCCAGCCCTCTCAAACCCTCCCCTCGCCCCCTCCTCGGCGAAGTCCAAATAGCCAGGGTGCAAACTCGTCGAAATTTCGAATGCGGCACGAGCCAAGTCGAATACGTAATGAGCGCGTGGTTCCTTGGCTTTCGACCATTATGCGAGCTCGGCCATTATGACTAATCGCTCGGAATGCTTTGCGATCGCGAGCGGGCAAACATTCTCCTGCCGGGGCCGAGGGGGGTGGGTGGGGGCGGGGGCGGGAGGGGCCACGAGCCGCGGAAGAATGAAAATTGCAACCATTACGTTCGATTTACGCCGACTTTAGAGGTGGATTCAATCGTGTTGGACCGGGGACTTTTAAGAACGCCTTTCCGCCGGAAAGTGGTTACGGTGACCGATCTTTGGTGAAATACGGGGGTGTATAAATTAGCGATCGTCCCTGCCTCCGGTTAAGCCGGTTCGTTATTTATATCTGCCCGCGGAGAAACGGCGGTAAGGAGATTTGCATTTCCCCCGATTAATTGGCGGGGAGTCGCGAGCCTTTTTGGATTATATCCAACGAGATTACGCTCGATTCTTCGAAAAAGCCGTGCGCCTACGCTTCTGTCCAGTGCGCTGGAAGAACCGTGGCTAATTTCGATTAACGCGACCCCGCTGTTTGCGCCGTTATGGAATCGATTGGAATCTGGCTTTGAAATCGCCCGTGTACGAGAGTGCGATGGATTGGAAATATATTGTGGGGATGTAAAAGTTCTAATTTAATCGGTCCCTCTTGCGTTTGCGATGCGCGTATTGCGAATCGAGTATCTACACGTTGCTTCGTACGATGGATAAGACGTGGATTGGACAAATATAGGGTGAAGACGAGACCTCTTCCGAAAAGTTCGCCGCTCGCATCTTGATTTAGTGGATCTCGGCGAACGTACTAGACGACGGCTATTTAAGAACTCCTTTTCTTCGACAAGTAATTAGGAGAGGCAATCTTTGGTGAAATATGGGAGGCCGTAAATTAGCGCTCCTCCCGCGGATTAAGTTCAGAGGAGATTCGTCTCTGTCGTCGGAAAATTTGCTTGCTTCCACGGTCAATGGCGGGGATGTCGGGGGTATTTTTTCGCGTTAAACGGTTAAAGCGAGAAACTCGATAAATTCGTCGGCTCGAAATCGTTGCTTTCTCCCCGCACAATCTCAATACACATCCGTACTTCCACGCGATAAATACTCCATGGATGGAACTTCGCGTTGCAGAAATATGCCAAGCAGTCCCAAACATAGCTCGCAAACGTCGAAGGAACGCGGGAGCAAAACACGCTATTCAAAGGCCAATCTCGAAGCCTTCCTCCGTTCGGCATAGACCATAGCCCACGGCATCGACCTTACACGCCAACCCTCCCACGTTAATCGAGCATGCGAATACTCGTTTACCCAAATCAAACGAGCAGAACCGCGTTCATCCTCCCCCTACCCCCTTCTCCCCCCTGCTCGTCCGCGATAATCGAGAACCAGCTCTCGCCCACAACTTCGGCGGGGCCGTTTTTCACCCAATATCGAACTTTCTTAACGGAGTTTTCCTCCAACTTAACCCGCTGACCGTCCCCCAGGGAGCACACGTACACGCGCCTCGAATACCCAGACTCGAGCTCGACGCGACATCGTCTAATCTACGACCTAATCTGGAAGGTGAGAGGGCCTCGAGCGGCGCTCGAAATCGGCGGAGAAGAGAGAAAGCTGCGGAGGGCGGAAGGGAGGGAGGGTGGAGGATAGGGGATGGCTCGCAGGGGGTGGTGGCCGGTGACCAGCGGTTAAGCAATGCCTGCACTATGGCGGCGTATTAGCGCGGCGATTGCCGGCAGCAGGCCTGGGCTAAGTGAATGGCTCTACCGAGGGCTTTGCTGATTATGGTGTCGCCATTGATCCAGATCGAAATTGGCTTGCCTCTGTCATGGAACGCGCCCAGAGGACCATTAATATCCCACGTACGCCCGGCGGAAGGCGGGGAGGAGGAGGAGGAGGGGGGGGGGGGAGACGAGTGGCGGCCGACGGAAAGGGGTGGACGAGCGCAAATTCTGCGGCGGTCCTAGGGTGCCAAGTTCTGCTGGGCATGACCCTGCCGGGCCAGATCGATCCGCCAATTAGTTAATTAATTGGCAGTGGAAGAGAACGTTAGTTGTGCGGTTGGGTACTTCCGGCTGGCGGCTCGGCTCGAGGGAGAGAGCGAGAGGGAGCGAGAGAGGGTTGAAGAGGGGGGGGGGGGGGGGGAGTGTAGGGGGAGAGATATTATGCGAACTTA